>JAOEHY010031175.1:0-108147 GCA_025447955.1 Psilopsiagon aurifrons | reverse complement strand
TGGTGAGGCACTGGAATGGGTTGCCCAGGGAAGTTGTGAATGCTCCATCCCTGGTGGTGTTCAAGGCCAGGTTGGAGGTAGCCTGGGGTGGCATGGTTTACTGGGAAGTGTCCTTGTCCATGTCAGGGGGGTTGGAACGAGATGATCTTAAGGTCCTTTCCAACCCTAACTACTCTATGATTCTATGAAATGATGCACTTATTTTTCAGTACATCTGTCTGAGGCTAAATTAACAATTCTGACTAACCAGCCCTTTTGTACATGTTGAAAAACTCTATTACTATGGAATTTCTCAGAAGATGGGTGGTAAGGCAGATTGAAAACTAGTTAAATGAATCTTTTCAGATTTTTCAATAAGTATTACAATAACTTCAATAACTTTGTGAGAATAAAAACATAAGTTTTTATTCTCAACTGCCATACAGCTTTATGGTGTCTACTCAAATTTATTAGCTGAACAACGCCATACTGCTTTGCTGTTATTTTGATAAGTATTTTTCTTGTGAGAGCTTTCTTACCCTGCTTTCTGTATGTTAGCCAGGATTTAAGGCATCATTTTTTCTGTAGTACTCTTGCCATAACACACAGTAATGTGCATGTCTGAAGTGTAGCTCTCTTTAGGGCTCTGTAAGAAGAGGTTGCAGTGGGAATAGGCAAACCATGAAGTAGCTACTTACTGCAAATTTTGGGGCCCATGACAGGAATAAAAAAATAGCTCTGATTTAGCACAAAAAATGCTGTTTTAACAATATCTGACAAGAGGTTTTATCTTTGAAAAATCTCTCTAAATTAACCTGCTATGTGTACTGCAGTGGTTACTAAAATTAAGTGTTTGGTCCTATGTCCTCAGTTTGCTCAGAAAAAGAAAATATTTAAAACTTAGTTAAAGTACATATATTCTTGTGTGTATTTTTCTTTGATGATCTTCACATATTTTATCCAAACCTGGAATTAAGCTTTTTGTTTGGGTGTGTTTTTGGTTTGGTTTGGTGTTTTATTCCCCTGAATATAGCAGCAAGTTCATAGAATAGTTTCATTGTTGAGGTATTGTAGTACTTTCCAGTGTTTCTTTCAGTTGTGAAAAGGGGAAGTTTAAACTGAGTGAGAGAGATCCTAGGGATATCCAGCCATTTGCTCCTTGCTTCTTCTCTCCTTCTCTTCACTGCCAGCCTGTAGAAGAGAATAAGTTTGAATTGAATTTGAGAGATTTATAGCATCTGTTCTATATTGGTGACTTATATTTGTGTGAATATTTACATAGTCTGCTTTAGCAGTAGCCTGATGTATGATACCTAAAATTAGAAAGCTAAACTTTACATAGGAAATGTATAGCATTAGGCAGCTTCAGTTATGCTCTGAAAATGCCTCAGTTAAATGCTTGGGTTAATGCTTGTGACTAACCTACCCCACTTGATTATAATTTTATTTTCATTAAAAAAAACTCACTTCTATGTAGGCTAGTCACAAATTGTATATTTTTTGGTTAATCCTTTTATTTTGTTATTTTTCCATTTGAATTACAACTTAGAATATATAGGACTCTGTTAAATTGGATTTGCATCTTGTTAAAGTTTAGTTGTACTAATTACAGTATCTAGGGTGACATGTATAAGCAGTCCCTTTTTTAACATGAAATATATTTGTATTTTAAGGATTCCATTGTCAAATCCTTCATTAGCATCAAAATGCAGTAACTTCGTGCCATCTGAGGAACATCTTCAGAAGCTAAAAGAAGCAGGAAAAGATGTTGACAAGCAGCTGATCATAGTAAGTATTACCCTTTCAGTAAGGCTTATAGCTTCTCAAATAAATTACTTTTGAATTTGCTGTGTTTTTATGAACTTCCCTAAAAATTGTTACTTAGACAGCTGTTACCACTATAAATGACTTGTGAAAGGAGAACCTATACTAGATTCATACAGTGTTGATGGAAAAATGATGGCAGGCAGACTTAATGTTTAAAGCTGATTCTTGTTGAACCAAATTCCTTGGTTTTTTTAATAGAATAGCTATTCAGTAAACATGCAGTTGTTTCGGGGAGAGTGAATTTGCCTTTTACGTGCGTGCAAAGTCTCAGTTTTCTTAACATTTCAGAATTATGGGGGGAGGTCACCTGACAGATTATGTACAAAATTAGTATCAACAAATTTATTCCTGCATCAGCCAAATATCTATTGTTCTGAGACAACCTTAAAGATTTTCCCATGGATCCGCTCACTTTCACCATAATATTGAAGTAACAATGCTAGTTTGATTATTTGTTCTTACCTTTTTTTTGTTATTAGCTACCAAATGTGCAGGTATCTCTTTTAGAACAAGAAAATGCAAAATGAGAAAAAAGATTGGCACACAATCATTTTTCTGTCTTGTAGAATTGTGCAACTTGATAGTGAAACAGTTGGAGTTCTTGGTTGTGTTTCCTTTTGTCTTTTTAATAATCCAAACATCAGATAATCCTTGAGAAATGGAAGGCTGGATCTGGGGAGGTACAAAGTGGGATGAATCCAGGCCATTAGGGAAAGAGGACTCTAGTAAGCTTCTTATGAAATTACCCCTCTCACATACATAACTGGTGATGTTGCTATATTGCATTTTTCTTTATGTCATACGTGGATTATACACATGAAAATATTACCTAAAATAGAACCAGGTGAATTCTGAACACTCTCATGTCCATACTGAAGTATTTTAAAATCGGGCTTCTGAAAATTGAATTGATAAACATATCCTTGATTTGCCTAAAATTATACAAATCTAGGCACTTAAATGCTCAGTCATGGGATGATGCATGAGCTGTATCCAACATTAAGATATTTCAGCTATTGCCTCCTTGAAATTCATTTTATCAGCTGAGTTGAAATGCATGATTAAATACCTTCGCTATATTAAAAGGACTGTAAGAATATTCCTTTTCATTTCAGTAAAGCTGACAATTTTTGCTGATATAGTAGTTGAACTTAACTGAAGAGTTGCTAGGATCATTGACAAGAAGAAATAAGTGACTTTCTGCTTAGCTACTGAAGAGGGATTGTGTAGTTTTCCCCTACAGTATTGATATAAAATGATTTTTTGCAACTCAGTGACTATGCCGGTAGTATTCTTGTGTTCAGCCCAAACTACAAGAGCAAGATTTTACCCCCTCCCCCAGATAGTCGCCAGTAAAAGCTTTTAAATTATTTATCTAGCAAAATTTTAGAATAGAAACAGTGGTTCATCAACGCTATGGGAAAGGGGAGAGACCTAGTTTCTTGTTTTGAGAGTGCATTTCTAGGAGATGCAAGTAAGCACTGTATTTAATTTTTAAATGTGAAAGTGACAGCTTCATAGCATCTAATATATTTCAGCACTTCATACAAGTGTAGTCCAGTTGGATTGCATTGAGTTCAGAGTTTTGTTGAAATAGAAGGGCATTTTGATAATGCCTGTAGTTCACTTTACCAAGAAAGCATTAGGTTCGCTATTGCTGTTATTCTTTTAGCTGGGGGAAAACTGCTTATAGGATAGTCAAAATATGTAAAGGGACCCAAGTACTTGTTAACCCATTTTGTAAAATACTGTTCTTAACATTAGTAGCTGTGGAGATGTGACATAGTTATGTCTAGAATAATTTGTGCTAGCATCTGCAGGGGAAAAATCGCTAGATAGACTTTCAAAGTACCAGACTTCACTGGTACAAATACTCACAAGATTGGGATTAAATGCATATAATAAAATAAGGTACATTTTATAATTAATAGTAACGATCCTCTGAAGACAGAGAAAAGATTAACTTGGCTTAAATGCTGTTCAGACTGAAACTCCTATACAGAGAGCGGTTGTACTACTCACAGTCAAATCACTTACATGAGCATTTACAGCATCTGTAAAAATTTTTATAGTTAATAGCTAGAAATAGTGTTTATTTCAATTTCTGGCTTGTTGTATTAAGAGCAGCAGTTTTGTTATCTTCTTTGCCTTGAGCAAAGTTAGGAAATGGTGCTTTTATTCTTAGCAGGGAACATTTAACTACTTCTTTGCTACATTTGTTACACCTGAAAGGTGAAATTTTATGCTGTCTACTGTGAGATCTGATTCTTATGTAGATCTGTCAAGCCAGTCTATCTTAATGTATGTACACAATCCTTTTTTCTTTTTCGTAACCAAAGCAGAGAAACTGATAGGGCTTAGTTTGACTCGCCACATGATACACTATCTTTGTTTTGCTGTTTTTTTGCTACTGAATTTTCATAGTCATTTGTATTTAATTTTGACGTCTGTCCTTTTAAATTGTCTTCAAGATATCTGAAGCTCAGAATCTGGGGTGTTACAATATCATCTGTGTATCCTAACCTTCCTGCTTCCTGAGCTATATTTAGAGAGGTGTTGTAGCTATCTTTTAAACTTGCTGTTTTCTTCCTTAAACTGGTATAGTCCAGTTAGCAATTTCTCTGAAGAACTGAAGAATGGCTTTTGGGCAGTCTTTTGTTATTCAGTCTTTTGTTACTCACGTTAGTTAAGTACTGTCGCTTTTCTTTCTAGTAATCCCAGTAAAAGCCAAGGCAGTGGTTACTGTGTGATTGTGGAGGGAGTTTGGTAGTTGAGGGCTGTCACTCTTCCTTTCCTCCCACAGAAATCTTATCCCTGGGGATAGCTCTGCTCTTAGAGAGACAATAATGGCCATCCTCTCTTACTGCTCTTTCCCATTTCTACTTAGCTTTTTCTAGAAAATTCAGATGGGTTGTGTTCTGTGTCCTTTGTCCTGAAGGTGGAAATGTTTTGTAAGGTTAGCTGGGGATGTAACACTGGAATTTGGGCATCAAGGCTACTCACATTGTCTTGTGGGTTAACCCTGATAGGCTGCTAACCAGCGTGCAGCTCCTTGCTTGCTCCCCACAAATGGGATGGGGAGAAAACTTGCAAAGCAAAGCAAAATAAGGAGTTCATTCACTACTCCCTGTCAGCTTGCAGGTATTAAGCCATCTCCAGAAAAGCAGACTTACATTGTGTGTAACAATTGGGAAGACAAATGCGGTAACTCCAAATGTCTTCCCCTTCCTCCTTCCCTTAGCTTTTATTGCTCAGAATGATGTCATATGGCATGGGATACTGCTCTGGCCAGTTGTTATAGCTGTGTCCCCTCCTAGCTGCTTGAACACCTCCAGCCTGCTCACTGGCACAGCAGCATGAGAAACAGAACAGCTGAAACATCCCTGTGCTATCAGTGCTGTTTTGGTCACAAATCTGAAACATAACTGCATAGCAGCTGCTCTGAAGGAAAATAGCCTTATCCCAGCTAAACCCAGTGCACACTGGAACACTCTCTGTAATACTCTTGAATAATGTGTTTATATAGTTGGGAATGGACTAATTGTCCATTGTAAATATTGTGCAAATTTGTTTCAGAACTTTGTAATTTTTTCATATTGCCTTAGCTAATGAGCAGCGAGGAGATCATTTCATGAAGGATTATGACCCTCCATTTTAATTTTTCAAATATGTTGAATAAAATTGGGTACATCACAGTACTAAAAGTCTCAAGTTGCCTTATCTCTTTTGACTAAAACAGCATTCCAGAAAGTTGGGTACTGCTGATGGAGGGGTTTTGGGTTGGGTTATTTTTGGATTTTTTTGTTTGGCATGGTTTTGGTGATTGGTTGGTTGGTTGTTTTGTTAAATTCCACTGTCTTCAATTTGAAGTGGAAGTTGTTTCTGAGTTGGGTCACATCTTCTGATTCTGCTGGTCAGCAAGGGGATCTACCCATCAGCTTCAGTCTTGAATGCATCTTTCGCTGAAATAGCATTCTTTGACCTTTCAATTTCTGTGGAGAGCCCAAAAATCTTTGTGGTGTTCCTTCCTGCTTAGCTTGTATTTCCTTTCCAGCCTGCCTGTTTCTATGGCTGGGTTTTATTCTTTGTTCTGTGAAAAGTCTAGAGGAAAAAATAATCTTCCTCTAGCTAACAGTAGGTAATGAAGAATGAAGTGACCTAATCTGTGCTTAAAGAGAGAGAAAAGAGAATAAATAAAAAATAAAAAGGGCCCCTTTCATCTCCTACAGAGGCACCAAATGCCTTTTTTGCTTGCAGGGCTCCTTATTGCACATATGGAGGATCAGCAGACATGCACCTTCTCAAAGAAGATATTGGTAAGACTTTTCTTTCTGTCTAACACAGAATTAAGAAACCCTCTGGACCTTAGGACAACAGTGTCACGATGTTTCAATTACAGTTAGTCTTGAAACAGTTGGATCTCATGGATTCTGTGCCTGTATTTTTGAGGATTGCCTGAGATGTCAGGATGCTTAATTGCCATCTACTCATGCTGAATTTGCTTAGGAGATAGAAATTATCCTTGTTCTTTATTGGTATAGTTTAGAAAATTGCATTCAAATAGAATAACACATTTTTCTGCCTGCAACCCCACATTTTCTTAAATAATGCTATGAAAAACATTTCTCTAAACCTCTTCATCTTTTTCTAGTTGTGACAAGACAATGGTTTATTCTCCAGTATGCAGTATATGATGTTTGCTGAGAAATTCCTTCTCCCATCCTAGTTTAAAGTTTTTATTTACTCTCATACGTAGTACATAAGGGGTTGCAGGGTTGCAGGGGAGCATTATTTTGCCTCTTGATGCATCATTCCCTTTCCAGTTTTGGTTATGCAGTGACATCAGGTTACAAATAGTCAGATTCTGTAGCTGTTTTGTTAAACACAGATGCATTCTTTATAATTCCTGACTTTATTTTGCATGTTCTTTTTTTTTGTTGTTGTTTTTGTTGTCTGCATTGATGTACAAAGCTGCCTTTTTTTTCTTCTTTCTTGTTTAACTCTGAAGCAGTAAGTTCTGTCGTGTGGCTTTGAAATAGTACTTCAGTTACACAAGGTGGTCTATCTTCTTTACTGCCCTCAGGATACTGTAAAGTATTTGCTAAAAAATATAGTTGGTGTTTGTTAGGGCTGTGGAGTTCAAAAGATTGCTTTAGGTACAACAATGTGATTTTTCTGATAATTCACAAAATACATTTTTAATATTAATCTTTGTTTGTAGCACATTGATACTACTGGATGCCTTTAAAGATAGTAATATCAGTGAAATCCTTAAAAAACAAACAAACAAAAAAATCCAAACAAAAAATGCCCCCCAAAACCCAAACCCACTGACCCCAGCAACATCCAAGAAAGGAGTGTGAATTACAATATGGCAGTACTATTCCAGGGAAATAATCTGGTCCTGTAGACTTGCAAAATAGCATTTGTTTTTGCAAAGCAAGATGGGAAGAGCTAAGGATATCCTTGCCCTGAATTTTTGGATGACTACTTTGGTAGTAAACTGATACATGCTTTAGCTGAAATACCTTCAGCTTCTTGATCATTTGAACAGGGATTGTTTCATGAGACTTAACTGCGGTACTCGTGTGTGTTTACTATTTTAAGAATTGCTTTGTGTGGCTGATTTTCTAGTTTACATGTCGTATTTTTTGAAGTATGTTCCAAGCATCAAAGTAGAATTCCTTTTATTCCTTATCTTACCCTAGATACGGGGATATGTTCTCCATTTTGAAGAAAGGAATTACTAAATTCAGTTTGTCTTAGTAAGATAATTGCCATACATCATCCTTCCTGCTGAGCTGTCTTTTTTCATCTTCCATGTATAAGTCCTTAAAATGCAGTATATTTTGGTGGCCAGCTGGATACTTTGTTTTGAACTATATTACTGCTTTAAAGGAGGTCTGCAGGTAAAATAAAATGCGTTGGATTCCATTTTTACACCTTTAGAAACTTCATCTTATTCTGGCATTGCAAATCTAACCTCTGAATTTTTCTTTCCTTTTTCCTTCAGAAAAATAGTGTTCTCTTTCTCCTCCTTATACAGTAGGAATGTATAAATTGACGTGCCATTAAAGCAATGACTTCTCAGGTTCAGCTTCTTTCTTTGGCTGAGTTCCATAGGTGTAATTTTGAAGAGAAGTTCAACTCTGAGTTTGCCTGCCAGTTTAACCTTTAGTTTCATCTTGGAAAGAAACAGATACCTACATTTTAGATTTCACTAATGACTGCTTGAAAGAAGTTGCTGTTCTCTGTAGAACTGAGCTGTCATCAATTTGTGCACACAGATCAATTTCCTATTAAAGAACACCCTCAAGTAGTCTTTTGCTTATATAGCATCCTGTTTTAGAGTATAAAGTGACTTTGTTTCTCTGTTAATTGTGATACATATATATAAATAGATTAAAAGTGATATTTTTTGCTGCTTACATAAACACCATTTCCAAATGTAGTTAAGAAAAGTATTTATGCATTAAGTGATAACTTTAAAATGTGCCTTTTTGGCTGAAGACTTCACTGTAACTGGTGTTCTTTGTTGTTCTTTGTAGAATCACCCTTTGCACCTGACAATTCACTCCTTAGTAGGCGCTGACTCCTTAATCTGAGCATATTTCCAAATTCGTAACACTTTTAATGTATAAATAGCTAAGCAATAAGTATAGAGTAGTGCCCTTAATTTGGTAATAGAGAGTAGGAGGGTAACCTAAAGGGTCATGAGTAAAATCATAGGATTTTCTGTTTGAATTGTAGCTGCTATACAGTGTCTGTAAAATGAAACTAATGAACCCTGTGCAATTAAGATAGCATGTCAGAGATGGTAGTTAGCTATTACCAATTAAGAGTTAAGTCCTGAGGTTGTACTCAATGACAAGAGGGAGAAGAACCCCATAATGCTATTTGATTGCCTTTAAATACTTGGTTTTCCTAAGTACCTAAAAACACAGTCAGTGATTGTAGATATATTGTTGATCTTAACAATTATATCAGTGTAACTTCTGGAGGATTTTAATAATATCCTTCCAGATATTGAGGAAAATGGCTTACCTTTGGCCCACCTCGAAGCAGCTTGCAACCAGAGGACCGGCAGCAGCAGAACTGTAGGGAAAGCTAAATAGTGTGAGGTTGGATGTGGGAATTTTCTTTGTGGAAGATGATTATATTTACTGCAAATAGGGTAATGAAAGAAGAATTCTCTGTTCTTTGTTTTGAAAAAAATAAAAGAGAAGTCATTTGTTCAAAACCAACGGGGGTGGAGCTAATTTTAATGTTAGGTAGAGTTTGCTCTGTGATTGAGGCTGTGTGGGTTTTTGAAAGCTGGAATTCTAAATTCTGTACTTGTTCTTTCTCCTATTAAACTCCATTTTAGCTTCTGTGTTGAGTTTCCAGAAGATAAGTTATACATGTCTGATTAGATGAAACTTCTGTTGAACTGATTTACTGTGCTTGCAGTTGACAAATACTTTATTATTATTATTGTTTTAAATAGGATGCAGGACAGAAGAGGTTTGGTGCTATTTCCTGTAATATTTGTGGAATGCTTTACACTGCGTCAAATCCAGAGGATGAAACCCAACATCTGCTATTTCATAACCAGTTCATAAGTGCTGTAAAATATGTGGTAAGAAAACCTTGTCTTTTTAAAGGCATGAGCATTATCTTTTATTTGCTGTGTATTAGTTACAATTCATATTATATTAAGTTGTATTTTAATAAATGAGTAGCACCGTATGCCATAAAAAACCCACTTTGGGAAATAAATGTTTTTAAAAGCTGTATTAGACAGGTTGTATGTAATGTATAAAGATAGTAGAATACTGGAGTTTCATTGCCATTGTATTCTTTCTGTTACAATTCCCTAATCTTAGGCGGGGGCGAGGGTGGTGATAGGAAAACAAAGAAATGTCACTGCTCTGAAAGTGCTAAATACAGGTTTCAGTACAACTGGTGTTTGCAATGGTTGGCTTAATAGTTAAAGAGCTGATTGTACAATTTTTGTAATTGTATAATTTTAGATGACTTGTAAATTACTTTTTGTTAATTATGTGTAATTTGAAGAGAGACTGCCTAGGAATCCAGCTAAACAACTTCATAGTATATTGACACTTCACTGAATTTATAGTGTGATTGTAAACTTTAAATATAAAGTCCCAAGTATTATTCCATAACTTCTTTATATGTGCTGTGTCTAACTCTCATATTAAAGCTCGGATTTGAAAAACATTGTATAATTTAAAGTATATTGTAAAATCAGCTACTTCACAGTAGCTGATATTACAAGGCTTCTAGGAAATACCTGTTCACATGTCTGAAATCCAGAATAGAATCCACAAGGTCTATTTTCTTTATCACACATGTTACCTTCAGTACTCTACACTCGAGTAGATAAGACCTCCAGGATAACTGAACTGAGGCCACCAATTCATTTCATGTAGGTTCCAAATGGCTGTTGGGGCTACTCTTAAATCCGAAGCTCAATTTTTTCCCAGTGCTTACAAATAAACAGATACATCTTCATAGCTGAAGTGTTTTGAAGCCATCTGGTAGATAGTTCTGGTATTTCTTCTCTTCTTGATTAATTTTTTGCGGAATGATCCAGACATCTTGAAAAGGCTCTTCTGATACATATTAGCTACATTGTAGGGTGAGACTGAGCAGAAAGTGTGATGGAATGCAGTACCTTCTAATGGCAGCATGTAATGTTTCCTCATTTTATTCCTGTTTATGTCTGTGTGTCCTCCCCCCATCCCAGTACTTTCAGTTCTTGAATATTACCAAAGGTATAAATGTAACGGAAGGTGGTGTTAGTTCTTTTACACGGAAGCTGGCAGATGAGTTCAGTAGTTACTTAAAGCTGCCATGTTCACATAGTTAGGAAGCTGCACTGAAGTCTGACTATTTTGGAAATTGAAAGAGATGGAATTTTTCTCTTGTATGTATGTCCAGAATAACAAGTGGAAGAGCAGACTGCCTTAAACCAGATGCAAATAACAATGTATAAAGTTAAGTATTCTTTTAATTTGAGAAAAAACTTTATTGTTTTCTCAGTTGCTAGGCATTTTTTAAAAACTTCACATAATGTGCACTCAGACAAATTATTTGTATTGTCAGTTCACTGAGTAAACAGTAATATCTCTGTAAGCTTTGACCCTGGTTATATTTTCTGACATTGTAGGCAGCTATAGAGTGGTAATTTAGATGGTTATTCTGGGACAGAAACTGTAGCGTAAGAGGCTACACATGTCTTCACATTCTCCTGTGGTATATTTTTTTTTTTTTTCCTCATAACAATTTGACACTGTTTTCTGCATGGATAAAAAACTTGCCATGCTAAATAGTTAAGTCTTTACCACCAGTCATTTGACTCATAGTCACTAGTTCTTGGTTAATTATATTGTGCTAATGTCCATGACAGAAACATCCTCACCTCCTCTTACAAAAGAATTTGAATTTTAGATAAGCCTTCTTGACTGTACATTAGTACACCAAGTCTCTATTTGTTAATTCTTAGTCATCCAGAAATACCAGAAGAATAATTGCTAGTTATCCTAGTTTTGCTGAAAGGTTTCTAGAGGGGATCGTTGGGAGGATGTCTCAGAGGTGTGATACATTTGGTTTCTAGATATTTGTATGTCATTACTCTGTTGACATTACAAGTACCTTCCTTTTCCTGACAGAAAGTCTTAACTGGATAGGTAGCATCATGGGATTAAGAAATATGTGCTAAAGTCTTAGTAACTTCTTGTTTAGATTTTTGTGGTCCAGGGACAGCTGGTCTTGGTGACCTTGATATGTTACTTTATTAGCTCTCCAGATACTATATGGTTTTTAGTGTAGCTAATACATTTGGTATTGCTGATCATTTGGAGGCAATTCTAATGTACCTTTTTGAAGGTTTTTTTCTTTCTCTTGTCATTCACATTGTTCATGCCATGTGATGCAGTCCCAGTCTGACTTGAGAAGAGTCTTCTCGGTTTCTTGTTCCTTTTCAATGTGTCTTGATAAAAGCCTAATAGTTCTATTGCTGATTCATTTCACAGAATCACAGAAAGAAGGTCTCTGTACATTGTCATGCTAGAGCTTCTTGCTGTGAACTGTGAAAATGGACTTAATTGTTAGCATCTTGCCAACCAGCTTACAGCTGCTTTGGGGTTTTTTTAAAAGTACTGAAGCCAGAAGGTAGTTTACATGTAAATAATAAATTAATTATTGTTTTCAACTAAATATAACTTTGATTGGGTTTTGGTTTTCTTCTGAAGGCCTGTCTTGTTTTGTTAGTAAAAATTTCTTTTTAGGTCTCTCTAGAAAGATGGATCTCTGTCCATGATGTACCCAGAAGTAGGACAGTCTGACAAGGAGATGGTATTGGGATAGTTGTTTTGTCATGGATGCCTAGTAGAGACAATAAGGAAATTATTGGCCTTGGGTGGAGAAAGGAAGTTTGCCGAGTTCAGTGCCATTTTGTATGTTTGAGGAGTAGAAGACTGGCAAGGACTGATAAGCGTTTTCTAAAGGGTGCCATTTGCTTTTAAGCTTGCAAATTGAGTAAGCAAGAAGGCAAGGTGATCAAGGATAGTACTGGGGTAGGAATAGATTAGTGTGAGAGATGTCCCCTACTGCAGACAGGCATAGGAATCTGTCTCTCTGTCCTTCTGGTTTCAGACATCTGAGAGCCTCCAGAGAAAATATGCCATTCTAGCATGTGTGTAGATTAAGTGATGGCATGTACATCAAGTGTCACCTCCACTGGGATGGATGACTGTGGAATGGATATATGGTTTAGTTTTATAAAATCCTCTACCTGTGACACCACAGAGTATCAACTTAGTCTTTCTGCAGATTTTTTTTTTAAGAAGACGACATTATTTTAGTGATGGTTTTAAGCTGTAAAGCCAAAACCTTCAATTAAGAAATGCCTGTGGATTCAGGTACCTGACGTGAATGCAGTTAATGTTTGTATTTCAAGCTCATCCTCTTAGTTAAGAATATCTTGAGCTGAAGAAAGGAGAAGAAGCTGTTATTTGAGCTGATGTCTAATCTGAAAAGTTTTAAATAGCTATTCTGCTGTAACTGCATCCAAGCCCCATCTGTGAGGTTCTTACGGTTTTCAGATTAAAAAGAAAAGAGCAAGCAACATTTGCCTTGTTGGGACCTAAAGTTAACAGGTTACAGGGATTGAAGATGCTAATGAACTTCATGTCATCTTAGAAAGATTTCATGCCTGCCTTGATCTGCATTACTTCCAAAAGTGATGCATCTGTACAATAAAAAACTTAGTAGTGTTTCACATAGAAGTTCGAACCATTAGCTATCTTCTGTGAGAGTCTTAGTTTAAACAGCACTTAAGCTTTTTTGACAGTAGTATTTAGTAGTTATATCCAAGGAAGGATCTTCGTGTGTTCTACCGTCAAAACCTCGTTCTCTGCATTATGTTCATAGGACAGAGAGGTAGAATACCTGTAATTTGATGGAGTCATAAAATAAAATGCAGTAGACCCATTTCTCTGCTACAAATTATTCAGGATAAAAGTGCACAAAATTTCATACTGAACTTGGTCATGAGGGGAAAATTTCATAATTTCCTTCTCTTAGTGAAGACTGAGAAGTATACATCATTAACCACACTTTCCTTACTACCTCAGTGTTTCTGAGGAAAAAATAGTGCAAGAAAAAAACATCGCTGATTTTCATGTATTTGTATTCGTTTGTGAAATACGGAGTACACACAAGCCAGAACTGACATCTATGGAAACATACTGGTTTTGCTGTCCCATTTCGCACTTTCAAAACATGAGGAAATGCATGGGAAGCAGTCTATTATGTCTTCTAACTTACACTTTTAAAACCAAATCTACATCGCAAATTATTTTCAACTATAAGCAGAAGATAGTTCATGTGAAATTGAGTGCTGAACATTTCATGAACATGCTGTTAATGCTGGAGCCATTGTTACAACTGCATTCTACATCATTCATTATATATGTATATAATGTCCAGTGAAAGCAATGCACTACACAGTCTGGTGGTAATTACTGTCCGTACTATTTCATGATGTTTTCATGGTTTCTTTCTTTTGTAATTCTATTGCCATTGCACCTTAATAAGCAAGCAGAAGCTATCTTTAATCTTGTTTGAATTGGGAGAAAAAGTTAGAGGTAGATCAAAAGTGAATTCCTGGTGCATTGCAGAGCTGCCTTATGTTCTCAAATTATCACAGATACTGATAGGATTAATAGCTGTAGCATGTAGGGGAGGAGGGTATGGCAACAGTTACTGCACACTGATGGGACACAGTACAGCCCCAGTCTGCTCAACTGTGGTGATTAGGCTGTATGTGCCTTGCTGCTACTGGCTATAAGTAATCTGTTGTTGGGCATAGACTTCCAATATTAGGAAGGAGTGGTACAATTCTGGTATAATCATGTTCCTTCTCTCCAGGCCTTACAGAACATGTACCCTGGTGGGAACAACAGCTTTTCTTTTAAGTTCTTTAGTCATCACAAGCAATGTCTGTCAGTGCTTGGTCATATGATTCAGTTAGTAAGTCTTAATGCCTTAAAGTAATGTCAATTAAAAGGAGAGGAAAAGCAATTTTTCTGACATTGCAGTAGAGCATTTTAAAGTATATTGCAGACATAATGGTTTTATTTCTTGCTGTAGTAAGGTGTTCTTGCCTTTTGCCTGAGTGAAGGAGTCCTATGTTAGTGCTCAGTGACTGAAATATGTAATATTGTGCCACTGCTGTTTACTGCCCTTTGTGTTCATACCATAATGTATTTATATCCAAATAGGATATATTTGTATCCAAATAGGATCTTCAATTGGGTTGTTATTTAGTACAGCTTCTAGCGGCAGGATTGAAGTGGCATCTGTGTTGCAACCATTGCCATGCTGAGTGTTAACCTCATAAATAGTCTTAGGGCTACCAGGAAGTAGATAAATGTCTAAAGTTACTCTCTTCATGGCTTGTTTGGGGTAAAGGAGTAAAATCGGCATAACTAAAATGACATACAGATCAAGTGTTGTAACACTTTGTCAATTTTTGTGGTAGTGCATATGGCATTTATTCAGTGCCAAATTCCATTGTTTGGTCTTTAGTGGAACGTTATTTTATGGGAAGGTACAGATTTCAATGAGAATTATTCCATCAAAATTGTTTCTTCAAAGGCTTTTTTATTTAAAGTTGCTTTGAGTAAGACTTGTAGATCAGCCTTTTTAATGGCTGAGGTTACTTCTGCATTCAGTATTTTTAGGTCCCATCAAAGCAACTTGAGTTCTAATATCTACCAGTCCCATCTTACTAGATTTAAGTGGCTTTTTTGTTTTGTTTTTTTCCATGCAGGTACTGCTCATTATTCACCACGAGTGTGGATCTGAAGAAGAGTTAATTACCTCTATTTTTTTGAGTATGTTTATACTTCAGATACACACAACGTAGCCTCCTTCCCCATTAGATTCTTAGAAGGTAGTTATAATTTTTTTTCTAGTATCCTTCTTGTGGCTTTAACAGTTATGATCAGTAACAAAATAAACTATTCCTGACATTTTGGGCAACTGCATGCCAATCAGTTCACTTAGAACCTCCTGGAGGTCTTTCGCATGCCAAACTTTAAAACTGAGTGTGTATTTGTGGAGGTAACTATGTTAAAAAGAAATCTTTTATTAAAACTTAGGGGTTTTCTCATTCACTGGACTTCGGAGATTAAGTATTCCATAGGTTTGGAAATCAGTTATGTGAGCCAAGTTTGCTTCTTCTATTTTAAAATTCAGTTTGCACTGCAGTCCTGGGGGAAAAAAAAACTAGTCGGGAAATTATAAGACACTTTCACAAATAATTTCTAGATATAGTTAGGCTATTGTATAAATTATTGTGTAAATAAGATTGTATTATATCTGTTGTGCTCATTTCTAAAAGCTAGCCAAAGTTTCCTTCTCTAGCAAAGCAACTGCTAAATAGTGTGAAGTCTCTGCATAAACTCACTGTCTAGAGCAATAAGATGCCATTTCTGTTTGTAAAAGTACATCTTGTGTATGGTTTAGATAAATGTTTGTTTTATTTAGGGTTGGAAAAAGGAGAGAATTTTGGCTGAATATCCTGATGGAAAGATAATAATGGTTCTTCCTGATGACCCAAAGTATGCACTTAAAAAGGTATGGTGGAAAGGACTGGACTTGTATGTCTCAGTTTGATGTTTTCATCTAAGTAGTGAGAATGTTCCTGGTAAAGTTTATATAACTTACATGTGAACAGTTGAAGTTGGATTCAGAACTGCAGAGAATCTGTAGCTTATTCCACAAACAGGTCAGACATCTCACTCATATGCACTGCTGCTCTCTTCATGGAGGGTATGGGTCTGAGCAGGAGTGGAAGGCAGGGGTGGAAATAGCAGCAACAACTGATGGGTTTTTTTGATGGCTGGTTGGTTTTGGTTTTTTTACTATACTTGCTGAAGGTCTGTAAGGTAGTTTATGTAATATAAACTTCCTACTATATTTGGACAAACTGAAAAGTTTTGACTTTGTTGCACAGCACAAGTATGGCATCATTCTCCAAAAGATTTTTGAGTAAAAACAGGTTTACGTAGAAAATGGCCTCAAAGTCATCTGGTCCATTCTCATGTCCAGAGCAGGATCAGCTCTGGTTGTGATGTGTCTGACAACTTTCTAAAGCTTCTACCACTGGAAGTTTTTCTGACGTCTTCAGACTCTGTTACAGTGCTTCACTGTCCATAACATTAGGAAGCTTTCTCTCAATGTACAGTAGAATCTTTGTACTGCAATTTAAGCTCATTAAGGTTAGTCATACTGCCATAGTGGTACAAAACAACTGTCTTTTCCTCTTTGCAACAACTTTCATTTGTGCCTGGACAAACTCTTACTGTTTCACCTTAAGGAGATGGATGGAATGTGTTTGTTTTGTTTTGGGTTTTTTTTTAATTTATTTTTAGTTTATACTCCTAAATAATATTTTATGGGACTCTGGCCTTTGTCACTCTGTCCTCTAAATTATTTCCATTTGTGTCATGTCTCCTGTCTCTCTAAACCTGGGCACAGTACACTAGTGGAGACCCAGAGCAGCAAGCTACTTCAGTGTCCTGCTGGGTAGCTTGTGTTCATACATCTTAATATGTCATTACATTTGTTTTTTCAGTAGCAATGGCCTTGACTCCGTTTAGCTGGGGTTTTGCTGTGGCTAACAGGTGCTCTTTTACAGCACCACTATCACAGGATCATAGAATGATCAAGGTTGGAAGGGACCTCTGGAAACTGAATTGATGCTCAAGACAGCTCTTTCTAATGCAGTGACTGTAGTGGGTTTTGTTTAGGCTAACACAGAATTTTAAGTTACTGAATGGTAAAGAAAATTTTGTAGCTTCTTTTCAATGTTTAATGCAGATAATTTTATTAGGTTTTGTTTCTCTGGTGGTATTATCTTCATTTTAGTACATTTTAATTGCATATTCACTTTTTACTAAAATGGCTGAAGAAAAAATTACTTAAAAATACCTGAGTGGCGCAGAGGAAAGAAAGATGGCAGCAAAAGGAGTAATTTAAGATAGAGTTCTCTGTAGTTCTGTGCGCTTAAAGTTTAGAGAATTTACAGCTGTCACCACTGTGGATGACTGACTTCAAGATTGGTTACCTAAGTGTTTCAAATTGGCTAATTGGACTCGTCCTTAAAAGAATGGTACCTGGAGGTTATATGAGAAAGTTGAGAGTAACCAATACCATGTCTTTTAAAAGTTATTTTAAAAGCAATTTTTAATACAATTTTCGTTTGATCAGTACTAACTTCATGTATTCATAGCATTCCTAGTAATCCTAGGTTTGCTGTACTGATGTACCACATAGGAAAGGCCACCTTATTTCTGTCTCTTGTGAGATAATAGAGGGGCGATAGCAGCTGTTTCATTGCCCAGTTGTCGATACGAGAATCCCTCAGTAAAAGCTTGGCTCATGCATAAGTTTGTGTTTATGTTTGTGCTGGAGTTGATTATTTCTTCTGAACTTACTAACATTAAACATTATTTTGATTGAAGTTTGGACTTAATGGAAGCTGACTTAGAGGTCTCTACTCTTCGTATTTCCAGCTAGGTATTATTTAAGGAACATTTATGTGGAGCAATGTGTCGCAGGTTGTGTAAGGTAATACTTAACACTGAAAGCTATTCCAGAAGTTCTAGGTAACTCTGCATTTTTGAAAATGTGCAATGTTTATGTAAATTTATACAGATGTACATTTACACGTGTTTCTTATACAGCATTTAAACTTATTTTGACAGGTTGAAGAAATTAGAGAAATGGTAGACAATGACTTGGGATTCCAGCAAGCTCCTCTCATGTGTTACTCTAGAACTAAAACTCTCCTTTTTATTTCTAATGACAAAAAAGTTATCGGCTGTTTAATTGCAGAACATATCCAGTGGGTAAGTGATTGAATTGGAGAAAGGCAGTCTGGGTCAGTACTTTGTGACTGTTATTCAGACATGCTGAAGCTTATAGAATTACCTCAGAGTTTAGGTCTGGTCATTTAGCAAATAAGTATTCTGTGTATGCCTATTCCAGAGAGGAGGAGTTTTTTGGTGGTGGATTATTCTAAAAAGTAGTTGCTCATTTTTGTATAGTTGACACTGAGCTGAGACATGTGTATGGTGTCATACTTGGCTCAGACCTGCTCATCAAAGAGCTTGCTACAGCTGAAGGGTGGTATTTTTCTTCTCTGCTATTTGTATGCTAGCTATGGCTCTCCTCTTGCTTGTTGACAAGCAGATTGATCTCCCAGCCCAGTGGAAATCCCACGTGGATGAGAAAGTGGGTATTCTGTAGGATTGATTTGAATTACCATGGGGTCAAACAGCTCCAAAATCAACAGGAAAGGGCAGAACTGTACAGTGGAGAGCAAGACAAGGAGTCATAGTTTTTAGTTGCCATACTAAAAACTGATGTCACAACTTTGTCGAATATTCTGTCTGTTCCCTTGTAAACTGTGGTCTTTTCTACACTGCCTTGGGAGTAACTGACAAGAAGCAAAACAGTCCTAGTCAAACTCAGAAGTTGACTGAAGCACTTGAATACAACTGGTTATAAGAATTGGATTATTTGTTTCTCTTTCTTAAAATCAGATAAGCTTTAGGGGATTTTTTTTGTTTAATCTTTTATCATCTGTTCAAATTGTGAAACTGAAGAGAATTTTAGACAAATACATAGTCTTTTTGGTACAGCATTTTAGCAAGGAAATACTATTAACTGAAATAAATTGCACGCAAATTATCTTGTTCAGTCATTAGTGATGCTTTTATAAAGTGACAAGTGTTTTTACATCACCTGCAGGGCTATCGAGTTATAGAGGAGAAGGTTCCAGAAGTCAGTTCAGAAAATGAGAAAGTCATATTTGAAAGACAGAAAGCATGGTGCTGTTCCACTTCTCCAGAGCCTGCTATTTGTGGGATTAGTCGAATATGGGTATTCAGCATGATGCGTCGAAAGAAGATTGCTTCTCGGATGATAGAGTGTCTTAGGTAAGGCCAAAGAATTTCCTTGGTTACCTATGTTTTAGATAGAACTTAGACCAAGACATTTATTGCTTTGTGTGTCTCAAGCCTGTATTTTTAAGCTGCTGGTGTTCTGGAGATGTAGTCGAGTGCTGTTGACTCCAGTATTGCATGGAGTTCCATGGCTAATGTCAGTATTCTGTGATAGCTTTTCTTTAACAGAAATCTTTCTGCTAAGCGCAGTTGTAATGAATCACCCCTACAGAATGTTGATAAACTTGGATAATTTCCTCTGAGGTAATTATGACTGAAGTTGATGAAACTCTCTTTGGTCAAAGTATATGATTTCCCAGGTGTTAAGGACTGGGACCTAATCATTGGCTGAAATGTCTATGAGCACAGAGACAAGTGCGCCAAACTCTTTGATGTAGTCTGGTGGCTTCTGACTGTGTTTTGGGGTGTTTTTTTCTGCTTTAGTCAGCTGCACTGAGCTCATGAGATATTTTCAATTTCCATGGAGCTTTAGTAGCTAGTGATGAGAGTATTCAGCTGAATGCTAAGTGCTACATCCATAAAAAGACTCAAAAGAGTGACACTACTGTTTAGATAAACATTAAAATATTGACTCTCCAAACTTTAAAGTTTCTTCCACTGACATTTCCTAGAAGTTTAAATGCCTTTCCTGAGTAATGCCAAGAACTACCCAAATCTTCTTGTTGCTGGGGTGTAAGGTTTGTGCCAGATGCTTGGCTAGCCCTATCTTGTTGGTGTTTGTGGCACGGGTACTGCTTTGTCTGCCAGTCTTCCCCCCTTCTGGGTGTTTGGAAAGCTTAGCAAAGCGATTGTGCTCTGCAGAATGCATCTTGCCTGGCTGGGGAAACAACTAGAAAGTTCTTCTTGGATCATGTGCTGTCTGAACTATCAGCTGTAAAGGTGTGTTCAGCTAAGCGCAGTAACTTGATGATTTGGTTCTATTTTTGGCTGACAGAATCACAGAATCATAGAATATTGGTTGGAAGGACCATCAAAGGTGATTTAGTTCCAGCCCCCCTGCAATGAGCAGGGACATCTTCAACTAGATCAGGTTGCCCAGAACTACGTCCAGCCTGGCCTTGAATGGCTCCAGGGATGGCGCTTCTGCGACCTCTCTGGGCAGCCTCAGCCTGAGCCAGTGTTTTACCACCCTCATCATAAGGAGTTTTTTCCTCACATCCAGCCTGAAAAAGAAACATATATTTTTAATTGTGTATTCAGTAGTTCCCTAGAAACTGTTTATAAAGGAAAGATTTCTTCCCCAGAGTGATGCTGGAGTTGCTCCCTCAGATCCAGTGCTAAGGGATCTTTAGAATCAATTTTAATGGCTCATTGCAGCTACTGAGGTCTGTGTTCCTCTTAGCTGTGTGCTGCATCACAGCTTTTTCTGTGCTTTGGTGCGCTTGTTGGCCTTCCATTAGCTCATAGCTAAATTAGTAGAAAACAGTTCACCCAAAAGAGCTTTGTGTTAATTCTAGTGGTTTGTAGGAAGAACTGATGAGCTCTAGAGCTGGTATAAATGAGGAGCCCGAAAGGTCACAGAAGGCAAAAGAGAGGAGGCTTGCTTTTTGATGGCAGTAAGTGGTTAGATCTGCTCAGCTGAGAGAAACTTCAGTGTAAATGTCTTTCATAGCAAAGGGTAGTTTGGACAGGATGATTCTGGCAGCTCTGTCCTGACTTCAGAATGTTGAAGGTGTCCTAGCAGACTTCTAAGTCCATTTTGAGAACGTCTGCCCTGCTTCACTCAAGCTTTCACAGCTGACTGGAGTCACAAAACTTAAGTCTTAAGAACCTTGTAAAATCATCTTCCTAAATACACTAAATAGAAGGGAATAAAGCTGGATTTTGTTCCTTCCCTCAGGATTTAATGGAAATACCTACATGATCGAAGTTCATACTTGCTCTGCAAGTGCATGTTAGTTTATTTTACAGGAATTAAAAAAAAATAATTAACTTAATGTGAGTTTCTTCTGTTTCCAAGAATGAACATCGCCTCTTCCTTCCCCTGATCAAGGTCTCAAAACTTGAGATCAGTTTTCTAGCTTTGCTCACACAGCCACACCCAGAAAAGCTCAATGGCACCCTTGGTTCTTTTTCTTCAAAGAGAATAAAGCATACATAAATTATTTTCAGGCAGAATTTAAGCAAACTGAGTCTTCATTTTCATGTAATTACTGAAGGTGTGAATTATGTCTTTAGGTTGTGTTCTGAGATGTTCTAAATTAACCCAAGATGTGCTCACATCTGAATGTCAAGTGTTTCTTTCAGACAGGGGACTTGCAATTTCCTAAGGTCCTTTGAGCCCCCTCTAATAAGCAGCCCAATTTGTGTTTCTGTTCCTAGTGTCCCAGAAGTCTCTCTTCTATGAAGAAGTAGTTGGACTGAATTCAGGCTGTGGTTTTTTTTGAACTCTGAAATTGAAGTGTTGGTGCAACTCGCAAGTAATTGCTCTGTACAAATATTTCTTCTAAAATGCAAAATCTCATAAAAACCCTTCCAGAACAAGTGATCCTCCTTGCCCTTTGGAAGGAGGAGATTGGTATAAATGGAGCGATCTCCTCCTAGTAGAGCTTCTTTGTTTTGAATGTCCATGACAATTAACAGTTTGTGGTCTAATAGTATAAATATTCCTGTGTTATTCCCTGAGGGTAATGTCCTTTTATCTTCTCCTTTTAAACAGGAGCAACTTCATCTATGGCTCATACTTAAGTAAAGAAGAAATCGCTTTCTCTGACCCCACTCCTGATGGAAAACTCTTTGCAACACAGTACTGTGGCACCGGCCAGTTCCTGGTATACAACTTCCTCAATGGACAGCACCAGACTTAACCGCTCCCGAAGGAATTCTGTTTTTATCAGGAGACTTCTGCCAAACGCACTGGGTGGGTGCCGACCTTCAGCAGAAGCCAGGGCCATTTTTACTACAGTGAACTCAGGACTGGTAACAACCAAAAGGTTGTACTATTTTATTAAAATTGTAAACAATGCAGTAATAGGCTAACTTTGTTTTTCTAAAAGAAAGATATTTTATTAACTTTTGCAAAAGTTTGATTGTATTTTATCTAGTTAGTCATGTTTACATGCAGCAGAAAACTGTTCATAGTGGACTGTAAACTAATGCAAAGACTCTAGCCTCCTTGATGAGTACATGCTGAAGTTTTTAATGTGGTGATATACCAGTATGTGTCGGTGCTGTACCACTGGTCTGCTGCCACCCTTCCAGCAGGGGTTGCTGGCTGGACAGAGCTGGAGGATGCACTCAATTGCCTTGAGGCAAGAAGCCTTCTACTGCAGTCCCTGTGGGTGACAACCCTCAGAGGCTGCACCACGGTTCCTGGGGTGTGTGCTGGGCCCAACTGGGTGTGAGGGGGCCTGTGAGGTGACAGCAGCATTGGAAACTTGTTCTACCCCACCTTGCCCCTTCTCCCCCAGATGAGCTGTAGGGTGAAAGGCAGAATGAAAGCCCCAGGGACTGATGTAATCATCATTTTCCTTCAAGTCCTATACTGGGTATATCCCTTTGTTAGTGGACTTCACTTTGATACTTGTCACTCATTCAAAAATCTCCTCTTTTAAAGGGTTTGTATGTTGAAAAACTGCTGTGGCCTTTCTTGATCTGTACATAATGTAGATAGGTTAAAAATAAAATACTTGATAGCTTTTTTTCAAGTTACTTTGGATGGTACTAAGTGTGAATGAATCTTCAGTGTATTTCTTACTTTTGCCTGTGAAATGCTCCGTTAGCAGGTAATGGCCACATGTGATTTGAAGCAGTCTCTGGAGAGCACAGAATTCCCTTTGTGACAGTGCATTTGCAGATCAGTGCCCCCGGAGCCCAATGTCAGCATTTACAGTAAGGTGAGAGGTGATGCCTTCAACCTTGAATAACAGCTTAAAACCCAGATGAGAAAGGTTCAACTAAATTTAAACTTACAGTTTAATTTTGAAACCCATGTACAGTTCAGGTATGCTTGTTCATGCTGTGTTGTCTGCAGTAGCAGAACAGTGGTGAACTGTCATTCTCAAGGGGGTTGTGAGGAGACCCTGAAGGGCATTGTTAAAAAAGTTCTGCAGGTTCACCAACAATCCAATGGTGACCCTGTCTGGAGGGCTTGGAAAGCAGGTGCATGAGTTACGAGAGAGGCAGTCTTAACTGGTAACTTAATATATCCAAATTTAATGAAAGCACATTATAAACATACCATAGCCACAACTTCAGACAGTTTCCATTCATAAACAATAACATGAGGTAGACTGACTAGTGAAGCTAAATTCACCAAGTTTTTAGTTAAGAAAACTTTACACTAGGAAAACAACATTTTTAACCCTCTTCCAAAAGTCACAAAAAGCAATTACATAATTTAAGCAAAAAAGCATCTGCATATGATTCTTTAAATCTTAGTTTACATTCAGATTTAACCTGTGAATAGACAAGAACATCTACAGGTAAAGTATAACGCTGGCCAGTTGAATACATTCATAGGGATGGCCATGAGGGTGAGGCGTAAAACCAAACTGGAATAGTGATGAGCTAGGTGTCAAATAATGCTGGAGCATTTGGGGGGGACAAGCCTCCCGCTCCAGTCCTGGCTCAGGGCGCCCTGGCCAGAGTGTTATCAAAACTCCCCGCTTCCATACAGGGGAGGGTTAAGGAGATGGGTTTACTATCAGTTGGTAAAGGCAGGCAAATACACTGCCTGACTGGCGGCGTTCTTAACCCTGGGGACAATTTTGCACTGCTTCGCCAGAGGTCTAACTCCTCGGAGTAGTTTCAGCACCTGGAATTTTAAGAACTTAGTGCAAACATCAAATAGACAAACAAAAAGGAAACCGTTTGTGAACACATAATCCCTGATGCTTCTACACCACACTAAGAATTGGGGCTGGCCCTAAGCCCTTCTGGCAAAACCAGAACTACTGGAATACATTCAGGTGTGTATCAAAAGCTTCAAGAAGCATCTTTTATATTCCTCCTTCTTCCGAGTGTTAAAACGGGTAAGGCAGGCTGTGTCAGAAGGAAAATTAAAAATACATTTACAGAAATGGGTTGTCCATCAGAAATTTGCTAAATTTACAGCATCAGAGTGAAGCTACGTTAACACAGACATATGCAAACCATTTTCCTTTGGCCTCCGGCAAATATATTATGCTTTTTCATCTGTAAACATCTCTTTCCACAAGATAAAAAAAGTCGCTTAGTTAACACTATACTTAAAAAAACACCAAGTATGACATCGTCCGTCCTAATTTCATTGCTTTCGTGGGAGCCAACTGATATTCCTGAAATGCTGTTCAGAACAGGCTGAGGTTTTATTTTTAATAAAGGGGTCATGATGTGCAGGAATTTTTTTGTGCAGGATGATTATTTTTCCTGTATGGAAACCTCAGCGGGGTAGCTCATGCTAAGAGCACGAACAGAAGAGTACCGTTACAATTGAACCCTGCAACCAAATGCTGCTGCACTGCATTAATTCCAGACCAACTTCACAAGAATCAGCAGTACGCCTGTAAGTAGAACAATGTGCGACTACAGCTACAACCACTATTTACAGAGGGCAACCAAAACAAAAAGGAAAGGCTGACACTGTCAGGTGACCCATTCCACAACCTTCACTTCTAGACAGAATCTCTCCTGAGCAGTCGCGGCCCTCCTCTGACACTGTTGTAGGATACCTTCTGGTTCACTCAGATCCAGCTCAGGCATGCTGTCCTCCTTGCACATCTCGGTATGCTGCTTCACAAATAGGTACAACTCGACAGACCCAGTCTTGCCGCTGCAGCCAGCTGGAGTTGAGCAAAAAGGACATGGTGAGTGAGCTGCATGTGGCCCACCACTGAGGCACCAGTGTACAGGAGGACTCATTTCCATATGCAAAGGAGAACAGCCCACAGGTTTTCAGAATGCTTGAGGAGAATGAGGAATGGTAAGTAAGTTGCTGGTGAGTTATCCTAACTGAGGTGGGAGCAGCTATGAGGAGCCTTTTGCTTTGTCCCCAGAGCTGAGGAGGGGGTGCCTAATGGAGTGACTAAGGTTGCTAAGGAGAACTGGGGTGCCAGTGCCCACCACATGTTTGCTGATTTGTTCAGGTTCAAGTAGTAAACTTCGAACACCTGTGGAAATTTTGCCAAGGACAGTTTCAATACATACACAATTACAAATTTTCAGCTAACACTGCACAGAGAACAAGACTATTCCTTTTAATACAAATATCTATGTTATAGTATAGTTTCAAACCCCTGAGTATTCCTGTACCACAGCACAGAGCTGAAGAGACATGGTGGGCTCTCCTCCATACAGCTTCAATAAATGCCACGTGCTGGGTTGCATTTCATGTAACATTCAAGCTAGCAGCTGCCTGGAGCAGCTTCTTCTTCCCCTACCTCAGCTGAATATAAAAAGGATTCTTCTTCAACCGAATTATGTCCTCTTTTCAGATCCTACGTCTTGGCTGCCTGGCTGATCAGGGTCAGCGGTTGTGGCTGACGTGAAAATAACTGGAATCCAGGATCCTTGAGAGCATAACTGATGTGGTAAATTTAGCCTTAGGACTAAAGCCTACTTCAGAATAGTGGGGAATCCTTTCGAGCAGTCTAGATAAATATTGGTTGCACTTTGCTCCACAGTGATTGTACTTGTTTGTAAAAACAAAAAGTTCTTTTTCCTTTGTTAGCGGTGTCTTAGCGAAGCTTATATATGGCGTCCAGTAAGAAAATAGAGAGGTTCATCATCACTACTGTTAGCAGTTTGAAACTCATCTCGAAGTCGGAACTGCCACTCGTCCTCCAGCTCCAGCCGGACTATCGTCTGCCGTAATGAGCTTCTGTCTTGACATATGACACACAAGGTGGCACCTTCAAGTGAAAAGCACGTGAGATTCTCAGGATACAGTAACAAGTCTCTGATTTTTTTTCAGTAATTTTCCTAAGCTATTTTAAAGAAATCTGGTCTAGCGGAAGTTGTCCCTGCCCATGGCAGGGGAGGTTAGTTAAGACTAGGTGGTTGTTAAGGTCCTTTCCAACCCAAACCATTCTGTGATTCAATTACCTGCACTTACTGCTAACAGGAACAGAAATTTTATACAGTCCCAAAAGAAACACTGCACCTATTTCTTTTGAAAACAAGGGCAGCACTAACTGTGGAAGTTACGGACCTGTTTAATGGAGCTGGTTATGCCTCTATCTTCCCATTTTTCTCCATGCTATTACTTGTCAGGAAGGCACCCAGACAGCTCAGCAAAGCCAGAAGATTACCTTTCAGAAACCTGAACCGCTTGAGGAGGTCTGCGCCAACGAAGGAGTCACAGAGATAGAGCAGCAGGCCGCTGAAGAACACCCCTTCACAGTTGACGTTGACTGAGTGCGAGCGGGAACTAATATAGCATATGGCCACCTGAAACAGAAGTGGAAAAGAAAGGAAGTACTTCTGGGTGAGAAAGGATGACTTTAAGTGGAATGGAAGATAACTTAGTGATAACAGGCAATCCAGCTAGGGCTGGTCAAAATATAATCCAACAAGAATGTACTATTGAGCAAACTTCACCTGGGAAATAACACATAGGACAAATAACACATAGGTCACTGAAATGTGTTGTTTCAAGGTCCTCTGTAATTCAGTTTGCTTTTCTACTTCTATACGAATTATAACAACTGTTGAGATTATTGAGGTTGTTCTAATAAGGAGACATTTGCCACAGTAAGGGATTTCATGAGCACTACAACTGCTGAGGCTTGACTCCTCCATGCTGGCACATGTCTTCTCTTGCTGACTGCAAGCATCACCTAAGTGGTTCCCAGCATTGGTGTGCTCCTGTGTTTCAGTGCTGTGATGGTGGTTCTGCATCAAAGGGTTTTTTTTTCCTGTATCTTGCCACTGACCTCCATCAAATTTCCCAGAACAAAGCCCTTGTTAGGCTTTCATCCCACTTCAGGGTCAGTTCAAACTGGCCACCCTACCTACAGACATGTAAGACATACTTGCATACTTTTTGCTAGACACCCAGGTTCATAAAAGGAAAGGCATCTGAAAGGAGAGCTGCGTTACAAAGGGTGAGCTTCACAACAGTGAATCAAGAATTGCATCAGAAACTCTCTCAGCCAAACAAGTTTGTTACAAGGACAAATCAAACACAGATAATAAAAAGCTGTATGCTAGGACAGTGACCTAAAAAACTGTGGGGACAGTTTTTGTACAGACTATGCAGCACACTGAGTTCTATCAAGAACAGCATCACTGCAGGGTTTTTGCTCATGTGAAATATTAATTCAGACAGATGTGTCCAATTCCTTTGCAAATCACATCGATCCATCGCAGACCCCTTGTCTCTACCCACACCAGCCAGCTAGGAGGCTTTATCACCAGCTTTTCCAGTGGAGTTAGTCCTTTTGCTCAACAGCAGTCTCACTGTTTGAGACCAGTCTTTAAACACTATCCTGGCTGCTGAGGGTTTGTAAAAGATGGGGGTTTCAACAGCAGAAGGGTGCTGAAGTAAATGTTTGCATTGACTTGTGCCCATCATCCCTTCAAGTATTTTGTACCTCAAGCCCGATGTTCAGGTAGCAGTCAATGGCCAATACCGGGTTCTTGAAGTTATGAACGGCCTTTGGGAAGAGTTTGTAGGTTGCATGTTGAAGGAATTTCTCCAGGAGGAACTGAGATGGGGCTGCCAGCAAGGTATGCTCACTGTCAGGAGCGCAGACATACTGAAGAGGCATTATTGGTGCCAGGTTGTCCGAAACCTGCAAGGAAAGGAGAGCCCCTTTGAACCCACCTACTCAGTGTACCTTCTCTGCAGGATATCCTCTAGCTGGGGAAGGGATCACCATGACATGTCAAGTGCAAGGACTGAAAGTCACAAACCAGAAAACAGTGGAAACTTGTGTCTGTGCTTAAATTTATAAACCCAGGTCCAATACAACTTGCCTGTGGTATGTCAGCTGTCAAATAAACATACAGTAAATCTAAAAAGCTAAACAATTTGTTATTCCTAGGGGAAACAGGTCCTGATTTTACCCTTTCTGTATGACAGAGCATAGGCTCACACTCACCATGATTTTTGGCTTAACAACAAAGTCCTTTTGTCCTCCAACCTGAATATGTTTCTTCATGACACTGAAGTTGTTGAAGCGGCAGATGAGGAGGCCACTGCTGTTCGTCCGCAGATTGAAATCTACGTCTTCACAGAAATACCTGGACATTAAACACAAGATCATCACTAAAACAGCAGCATGGCTGCTGTGTGTGAACATTCACACTACTGCTGCTGAAATGCACTGGAATGGGCTCAGCAGAGGCTTTCGGAGACTGTCGGATATGGTGCCTATACAAATTCTCTACACGGCTCTGAAGACGCATTCCTTCAGTGTAGGAAAGCAGCGGTGGTCATCTTAAAACCAAACCAGTTTTCACTTTCCAGTGTGTCTTTATGCTTCTTCCTCATATACCATGCCTGTCTCTCCCTCTCATCCTCATCATGTGCTGACATCAATCATTTCCCCCCACTTTCCTTTTTTTCCCCTTTCTTTTTAACTCTTCTTTTAATAGATATTTTATAAGTGAGAGCAGCTCTGCAGTGACCAAACTCCATTTTTGAAGAAGCCAGTTTTATATAACATATTTTTTGATGAACTGGAATTGGGATAAATGTGGCTTTGACAAATATGTGGCTGTGGGAAACAAAGCAGCTGAGAAGTAACATTTATCCTGTGCTATTCACGATGTAATTGCTCACTTCTGTGGGCTGATTCCCACCTCATGATTCAACTGGCCAGAGAATGTGAAATCAACAGCTCTAGAAACCATGCCAGACCCCAGCTTATTAAAGAATGCTTTGGGTTGGAAAGAACATTAAAGCTCTTCCAGTTCCAGTCCCTTACCATGGGCAGGGACACCTTCCACTAGACCACGTTCCTCCAAGTCCCATCCAGCCTGGTCTTGAACACTGCAAAGGACGGGGCAGCCACAGCTTCTCTGGGCAACTTCTTCCATTGTCGCACCGCCCTCACAGTAAAGAACTTCTTCTTAATATCTAAGCTAAATCTCCCCTCTTTCAGTTTAAAGCCATTTCCCCTTGTGCTGTCACTATGTGCCCTTGTCCTAAATTTTTTGTAGGCCCTCTTTAGGTACTGGAAAGCTTGCACTGACAGGCTACAATTCCTCACTCAAATATATATATATTGCTTACCTGTTCAGATCATATTGCACATTCTGGGTCAGGTCTATGTTGAGCAGTATAAAATCATGCACGTGGCACCTGGAGAATGGAGCCTTTGCTTTCCTGGAATTCAGCTTGCTGTTCCATTTTTGAACACCAAGTATTGCATAATGAACAATTTTGGGGGTGGCTTCAATGTGCTGGAGGACACTCTTCAGCGACACATTCTTGCTGGAACCCCCAGGCTCCAGTGACTGGCTGCAAAACATGATCATACACCACATACAAACCATGCTTATGATTTTTATATAACATACACTGTGTATTTATACACCCATTTAGGTGTATACAAAGAACCAAGAAATTCCATTAACAGTTGAGAGTGTTTACTCTAGATAACTGTAAAAATATAAATGCAGATCTGTTAAAAAATAGCCAACTAATCTTACCCATCAATTTAGTCATTATAAGAAAAAGGGCCTTTCAGCAAAATAAGGTCTTACACAGCAACGTAGAAAGGGAAAAGGAATTGCTTTACGCACCATTTCTGGAAGACTTTTCTCCACAATGGACAGCACACACGCTGAGAAGAGCAAGAGTTTAATGCCTTCTAAAAAGCTAAAGCTCCCCAAATAAACTATTTTCATTGAGAAACATAAATTGAATCAAACCAAATCACTGAAGTAACATATTGAGAAATCACTCAAATAGCCACTAAAAGCAAGAATGGCTTTAAACAAAGAGCAAGCACAAGCAGAGGTTTGTTGATGGTATGGCATGTGGGACACGGATGTAAGGCCACACCCAGGTGGAAGTGTTCAACAGCAAGAGGTTGAATGCTGCTGGTCAACAAGAGAAATCTACAGCCTTCCTACTGCTCTGAGTGAAGAAGCTGATCTTGTGCATTTTAGACAATACAACTAATGTCTAAGTGTACAGCTCCTGAGCTTTCCAAGTCACAATTGAATTAACAATGTCTTCTGTTAGGCCCTCTGGACAGGCAGCCTGCTGTTACTATATCAAAGCCACTACCAAAAGCTGCAAATTTTGGTTAGCAATATTTTAAGTACATTATCAGCACCTCCAGCAGCCCAATTTTTCCAGTCATCTGGTCTTTTATACCCTGCCAGATGCTAGGCACGAGCCTAAGTTGCAGGTGTGCTGCTGTCTGTTGAATCAGAGCAGGGACCCCAGTGCTGGGTGGTTACTTACCTCGACTGTTCGTGGGCGCTGTGCATGTTCCACAAGACGCAGGAGTCATCCATGACCACAATGAACGGCCACACGCACTGGCGCTTGACTCCCAGCTCCTCCAAGCGGTTCCGTTCTAGTTCTAGATTGTGGTAGGAAAGTTCCTTAATAAGAAATCTTGCAGCACCTGAGAAAATACCAACAGGAGATCTTTATCGGACTTTATCACTCTCTCCTCCCAGAGAAAGGAGATCTGCAGTCATTATCATTTCTGAGTCATAGAATGGTTTGGGCTGGAAGGAACATTAAAGGTCACCCAGTTCCAACCCCCTGCCATGCGCAGGGGCACCTTCCACCAGACCAGGTTGCTAAAAAGCCCCATCCAATCCGGCCTTGAATGCTGCCAGCGATGGGGCAGCCACAGCTTCTCTGGGCAACCTGTGCCAGTGCCTCACCACCCTCACAGGGAAGAACTTCTTCATAATAACAAATCTAGATCTCCCCTCTGTCAGCTTGTCCTGTCCCTAAATGTCCTTGTAAAAAGTCCCTCTCCAGATTTCTTCTATTTAAAAAAGAAATCAGTATGTCTCTTTTTCAACGTGAGTATATCTAAGCAGGCAGATAGCGAGAAGACGGGAGATTTTAAAGAGACTGCGCAGAACATGATTTTGTGGGCATTAATAAAGTAACTTGAACCAAGAAGGGCCTGAGATTCTAAAACTGAAGCTACTTAAAAGTTCTTGCAGGAAGAACTCAGCATCCATGAAAATGAAGTCCAAAGTTCAAGCTCTCAGTGTTCAGCTGTAGTTAATATTTAGCTTCAGATAACTAAAGGAGTTAGAATCTGAAAAAATCTCATGTAAAATGTCTAGAATGAGCGTTCACACAGCAGGGCTGAGTAAAATGAGTGAATGCGGCCTATAAACCATGAGATTTTAAACTGAGAAGGCAGTGATCAATGCAATCATATATTCCACATCCCTAACAGCAGTTCTTACACATCATTGAAGTTTGCACTGATATTGCTGCTGTTACTGCAGCACAAATGTGAGGACCTGCTGCAGTGTTTCCTTCAGCCACATGATCCACATTGCCCACCATGGATTTTGATACCTTCACATTGCACTGATGGTGTTTCTTACCAACGCCAGCATTGTTGAACATGCCTGGCAGGACAAGCATGATGTGGTTGGGCCAGTATTTACGATACAGTGGCATTTCATACTCCTTCACTACAAGGAGGTGAAGGTGGCTGATGCCTTCCATGGCATGGTAGAGGTTCAAGAGGCCATGCTCATGACGTCCACTTGATGGAGTGAAGATAGGACTCTTGACTGCATTCAGATTCTGCTGGAACAGAAGGTATTTTGGCCACATTAGGTTAAAAGCAGGTTATTCCTGATATGGATCTTTATTTATTTATTGTTTATACTGGATTTTAAGACTACTGATCATTGCAACACAAATGAACTGGGCACTAGGAATGCAAAAAAGGATGACTGCTCCCAAAAAGTCCAGCTCTGAGGACAGTTAGGCAAGAATAATGCAAAGGACATTAAAACAGAAGGAACACACAAAAAAGAAAACATACACCCTCCACCCCCAGCCAACCACCACTGACTTGCTAATCTCTGTCAAGCTGACTGCATTCAGCACATGCAGACAGCAGATGGGTAAGAGCAGCACACACACCTTGTCAGAAACAAGTGGGAGACGCATGCTTTCTAGGTGTTTTCCCTGCTTGCTGAAGACGAAATGGTTCTCTTTGGACTTGGGGATTATAAAATGCAGTTGAACCTCTTCTCCTAGCATCGAAGATGAAAACGTGAATGCATGCAGAGTGGAGTCTGAGATCTGTATGCAAAGAAAAAAAATATAAGGCTTGGAAGCAGGTAACACATAAGGCACCCATGGCGCCCGCTCTTTCAGTCATAATACTGGAAGCCATCAGAGAAGAACGCCTGAAATATTCTCTTTCAGTAACTTCAGTTAATTTTATTATATTCTCATTTCCCTCTACCATAGTTCACATTACTTAGGCATGTAACTGGCCTTGCAATTAAAAGAGTCCTACTTTCTGTACCCAACTAGTTTAGCTAACCTGGACTCTTCTCAAATCCATTTGAGTTGGAAATGATTTAATAATATTTACAAGGAGAAGCTGGAAAAGAATGTTTTACAGGGGCATGTAGTGACAGGACAAGAGGAAATGGCTTTACACTGACAGAAGGGAGACTTAGATTAGATATTATGAAGAAGTTCTTTACAGTGAGGGTGGTAAGACACTGGAACAGTGTCCTGGGTTCAGCAGTAGCAGTCATTTTTCTCCTTGGTAGCTGGTGCAGGGCTGTGGTTTTGACTTTCAGCCTGGGAACAGCACTGACAACACCGATGTTTTTAGTTGCTGCTCAGTAATGTTTGGTCTGACCAAGGACTTTCTGAGTCTCATGTTCTGCCAGGGAGGAGGGAAAGCCGGGAGGAAGCAGAGACAGGACACCTGACCCAAACTGACCAAAGAGGTATTCCATACCACAGCACGTCATGGCCACTACATAAACTAGGGGCAGTTACCCAGAAGGGTTAGATCACTGCTGGGGTTGGGCTGGGTATCGGTCAGCAGGTGGTGAGTGGTTGTATTCTCTTTCCTTGTACTTCCCTTGTCATTATGATTATTGGTGGTAGCAGCAGTGGTTTGTGTTATACCTCAGTTACTGGGCTGTTCTTATATCAACCCATGGGAGTTACATTCTTTCAATTCTCCTCCCCATCCCTCTGGGAGCAGAGGTAGGAAAGGAGGGGGAGTGAGATAGTGGCTGCATGGCTGACTGGGCTTAAAACACAGCAAACAGGTTGCCCAGAGAAGCTGTGGATGCCCCATCATTGGCAGTGTTCAAGGCCAGGCTGGATTGGGCTTGGAGCAACCTGGTTTCTAGTGGAAGGTGTCCCTGTCCTTGGCAGGGGGGCTGGAACTGGATGATCTTTAAAGGTCCCTTCCAACCCAAACCATTCTGTGATTTATATGATTCTATTAAACAAACTGTCCAAATAAATTTTCCCAAAAGTTTCAAAAAGCACTGTACCATGTGGGTGCTGCTCCATACCAGAAAGCACTGCCATTCAGATACTCCAGCAGCAGCATGTCTGCATTAGTACACTATTTTTCCTGTGGCAATACTCTTCTAAGGAGCTAGGTACCAAAGCAGACCACACTATTAGCAAGGCTATGAAGAATTTGGGTGAGCTCAAGCTTGCACAGCTCTTCACTGAACTGTGTAAGTGTATACAAAGTGCCTACATATAAGATTTCATCCTACAGAAGCATTTGTCTTACTACAAGGTTAGATCATTCACTCTTTGCAATCAGCTTTCTATAATCTTTACTAAAGAATTGAAGTAATTAGCCTAAGTAAAGGTGAAAAATGACAGCAGCTTTATTTAGGTTCTCTTAAAGCATTTAAAAATCTCCCTTCATAATGCTGGCTATCCAACGACTCCCCTTCGGATGTGTAATTTCTCTGAGTTCAATTGCAATTCTATGTACAAAACTCACACACATATAAGTAGATGTTTATATTTATTACTGCTTATTATATTTGACCACATGCATAAAGATGAATGAACAACAGATGTGTTTTGGGAGGATTTGCTTGTGTCAGCATACTTAATGAAGCATGAGGTTTAAATCAGACCTGCTGCTGCAGCTCAGAGGTAACTGACATTGTACATTGCCAGGTCAGTGTGTATACACTGTGATAGCTCAATAGCAAGCTGTTGGAAAAGATCAGCAAGCAAGGAAAGAATGACTTGAGATAAGAAAGTTCCATGTAAGCTGTTGGTGGTTAAGAAACGATGTTTGAGCTATTAACCAGGATAAATCTTACCTGTCAGTCTCCTGTGAGCATAACTTTGGTTTAGAGATCAAAAGTTTTTTAACTCAACATTTAAAAATTATCAGTTTTGTCCAGTGACTCAAGCTACTGATGAGAAGCATGCACAGTTACATGCAAAGGGAGGAAGAAGCAGACCTTCCAGTCTCCCATCACAGGTGACACCTGAGCAAGACAAGCTCCCATGAGATACTGTGAACCCTCTGGGCAGGCTGAATAATGCTTAGGCTTGAGACAACTAGTCACAATATTCACCCTTTGTCAGAGGCAGCAGGAGAGGAGAACTGCCCATGCGGAATGCAGCAGACACAGTTGATGCTCCAGGGTCTGTAGCTCAGTATCTCCCCTGAGAATGGAAGAATTAAACAATTCCATCTCAGGGAAGGTGAAAGCATGAGTCCTGACACCAGAGCCATACACTTGGAGAGACCACAGAAAACTGCACGATGCAGTTTACCCTTGGACCTTGACACCAACCTGTACAGCAGGATTAATGTCCATATACTGATGGCACTGTTCACAGTGGTGGAACGTATTGTAAGCTGCGTATTTAGTCAGCATCATGGACACAGTCTCCCTTTTCTTCAGTTCCTCCGATTTGGCTTCTTTGCTTGTTTCTGTGCACAAAGGAAAGAAGTAACAGAAATTTTAGGAGTGTTAAAAAGCAGTAACAACTGTAAAGAACACACAAATTGTTTTGTTCCATATCATTTTGGAGATTAAAGGCTCTTGCGAACTCATGGGTTCAACTGAACCAAAAAGAACTGATTCTTTGTAGGAAAGTATCCCTAAAAAACTCTACATTTAACCCACCTTGTTTCACTCTTGAGAGTTGTTCTGTGTATACGGGACTTATAGTTCTGTACTTGGGGTCATGTACACTCAGGTCAAAAGACATTTTGCTGAAGATCTCAATGTCCGGCCAGTGGTCATTGCTAGACTGTGTAATTTCACTGTTTTCTGTGTGATCTGCAACAACACACTTGAGGTAAGCAGTACCAGATACCAATTGAATGGCATTTACATGATGTTTGCTGGCTTACAATTGCACAGGAACTCACACAAGTGCACACAGAGACATCATCTTTGAACATCATATACATTACCAAAAATTGAAACCATAATCCACACAAAGCCATTTCAAAGAAATGGCAATTCCTTAGAATCTGCATGCAGGCAAAGAAGCCTCATAGGTATCTTCTTCCTGCTCTGCTCCTTATCGAGCTGCTGAGGTATAAATCCCTCTGGTTTAAGCATAAAATGCTCAAATCCATGGCCCTATCTGTGCAGATGATACAGCTGTAGACTCCATCTTCTCTGTGATGGAATGAGGAGCACTGGGTAAATGAGAAGCAAAGTATCTAAAGGCAGAAGGAAGGAAGCAAAGACAAAGAAGCTGTATGCATTTATGAACTAGTACCTGGCGTTACATGATAAAGACAGCAAGAGACACTCTTCTGTTACAGAATGGGATGTGGCCGGCAAGGACCAAGCGGAACTTATTTGATCCAACAGAGAGAACTCTGAAGTAGAAAATCAAGTTTAAGTAAAGAGAATATTAGAAAGCACTGACCAAGGAAAACAGCTTCGGACTGCAGTTGAACATGAGTCAATTCAGTTTAAAATAAGATGGAAGAACACACAAAAGTCCCTGTGTAACTGAGGTCTCTGATTTTAGAAAAGCAAACTCAGATGAAACAAAAGTTGGGTCTACAGACAAGCATGGGCTCACCCTGCCCTGGCTGACATGATAGGAGGTGAGCCAGCAGCGGTTCAGAGGCCATTAACCCCACCGGCACTGTGCTTCACTCACATGGTGCAGGACAGGTGAAGTGTTTTAGTTCCTCAAAATCCTGAGAAAGCTCACTCTAAGTCAGCTGGCCTGAGAACACCAGGGACTTGCCCATGAATGAGACCTGGACTTCTTGGAATTGCAGTTGCCAAACAACCAGAAACCAGCATACCAAGCAAAATAAAAACACGAGGAGGAAGAGGCTTCAGAGGGATTACACCAGAAAGACATTAAGAATCAACAGAGTCCATGAGGAATGGAAAAAGCTCATTAGTGAATGAAGTTTTGTCTTAAACAACAGCAAACGTGTGACAAAAAAAGCTCTATCAAATGCCAAGTTGGTGCAGACCTCAGAAAAGTGTGTGAAAACAATCATTTTATTTGCTATATCACTGCAACTAAATAAATTAAAACAATTTTTTTAATTTTCTTTTTACTTCGATGATTATATTTTCAAGGGAATAAAAGGTTTACTATAGGCCAAGATAGAAACAAAACTAAAATCTTGATACACACTTGAAACAGAGAGAAAGAATAATTTCCATGCCAGTTTTCTGAAAGAACAGGTTTGGGACATCTGGCAGGAGACTGATTGCAATGCAAGCATTAAGTATATATTATCACCATTTAAAAAGAGACACAAGAATCTAGGGTCCATTACTTTGACCATGGTAATATTCAAAACCTGGGGAGGGTGAAGGAAATAATGAAAGGTATTGAAGTAAATGAAAAATGCAAAACACGGCTTAACCAAAGAAACCCTCTGTAAGTTCCATTGTACAGCTATGATGTATCTATTTCTCTGAACACAGGAAAAACAACACATCTGTCTGGACTTAAGTATTTAGTGCGATACTACATGACAAACTGTTAATACAGCTGGAGACAGTGAATGGTCCATAAATTGAAAAAGTTGATTAAACAGAAGATGGCAGCATGCAACACTGTAAGCATTAAGGCAGATGGAGATTACCAATGACTGTAAAGGATCAGTGGAGGGACACCCTGTTTAACATTTCCTGTAAAGTAACCAACTCAAAAAACCCCATTGGCTTAAGTTTGCTGGTGGCACATTCTATGAGTCACTGTCCATATGGAGAAGGAGGCAAAGATCATCCACAAAGAATTCAGTGCTCTCAAAAACTGTAACAACAGAAACTGGGTGATATTTAACATTAAAAATATGAGTAATATGTACAATCAAAGACTAATAACTAAGCATTTCTGCAGCAGGGTGTGTGCACCTCTATTGAAAATGACCAAGTTGCAGAAGAACACACAAGTACAAGCTATGTAACAGCGCCGGGGAAATGGGAAAATGGAAGAGACAACTGCAATCATCGGTTTCATCAGTCATGGGACTATCAGTGGAGGCAAAGGAATACAGGAGCCAACCCACGAGTACACTGGGCTGGCTAAGCATCCCACAGAATCCCACACTCAGTTCTGGTCACCCATGTACCAGAGGGATAAATTGAAAATAGATGTGCAGGCAAGGAGCCACAAAGGAAAATGGAGAGCCTGTCATTTGTGAGGATCCTGTAAGAAGATCCAGGCTACTAAGACGAAGGCTGACAGAAGGTAAAACTGCTATCGAACTACACCATAGAAGCAAACATCAAAGAAGATTCAAAGCATTTTAATTTACATTATTATTTTCTTTGGTCCCAAAGAGAACGTTTGTAACTGGCACAGGACCATTTTTGGAGAATAGAATAGTATTTTCAATCACCAGAATGCAAGGGCTCTGAAAAAGCATTCCAATAGGAGTAGTGGGAGTTAAAAAAAGCCACAACCCAAAACCCAAACAAACCCAAACTACTCTTCTGAGTAGTTCCACGCATTCCTGGCTGGGGTGTGACACATTGCTGTGATTGCAACAAGCCAGACAGCATGATGCAGAACTTCTCTTACATTTTCATATTGCATCCCAAGTTTCTGGGGTACTTTAGTTCAAATAATGAGGGAATAACAGCCCCAAAGCTCCAAATCAAAGAAAAATATATTTGTTCTTAATTTAATAGGATTTTCTGAGCAGAAATACAAGTTAGTCTTGTCAAAGGTTTGACAAGAATGGCATTTTCAGGATGCTAGTCTGATGGTCATAAGATCTATGCACCACGGAGCTATCTTCACTACAAAAGCACAGAGTTGGGTAAACAGCACCCTAAAGACGACTAACTTCTAAAAGGATTTGTGCTTCTAAAGGCAAAGCCCTGCCACAGCAGTTACTGGATCCATGAGAGCCAACAAATGAGCACAAATCCAAAGAGGTTCCCCCTCCCCTTTTTCCTCAGCATAAGATCTGTTAACTGCAGAGAACAGTCTTACTGAAAACTTGTATTTAACTTATAAATAAGCATTAGTAGTACTAATGTACAGACAGGAACAGACAGTTCTTAAATATCCTCTCTGCTTAAAAGCAACTGGTGCTTAAAAACTAGCAAGGAGAAATAATGTGAGCAGTTGTTGCCCATTTACAGTTCTGTGTTCACTTTCATTTTAGTGCTACTCAATTATATCAATCCAAAATACATGCAACAGTTTTTGCCTAAGCCAAATATAAGATTAACATTTTTATTAATACATATTGAAATATATGCAGACACCTACAGAAAGTCTGGCTACACACTAATGGACAGGACAAGTGGTAGGTGCAATTCATAGTTTTTCTGGGAGCCTCAAAATTTGTCACTGCTGAGTAATACGTAACAGAGGCTCTCTATAACGCATACTAAGAACAATTACTAAATACTTACTGGCATTAATTTCTTCTTCATCATACACATCTACTTCCAGCAACCGGATCAGCATGCGGAAGAGAATCCTTAGGAACTGCAAGTATGAGCCAGTCTTTCCTACCTGAGCCAGAGATGGAAAGAAGTCTAAATCCCAACTCAGACTAACATGAAGGAAGGATACATTTCAGATTAATGCCTTTGGGCTCACCCCATTCTACCTCTGCCTGAAAACATAACAAGACATAATATTCCCCATTATGCCGAAGACTATTACAAAGTTGATTTGCGAGCACAACCTGACCCACAGCTGGTATCACTTTTGTACTTAGGGAGATGGGCAGTGATAACTGCTGCCCTGCTGATTGCTCATGGCAATTTTATGCCCAGTGACATCCACATGTATTTCATTTAGGCTAAAATATGACATAAAGCATCACTCTTTCTCTCCCTACCATTTCCAGCATGGACTTAACCTTAAAATTTAACTCATTTTTGACCTCGAAACACATTACTGCATGCAACCTTGCAGGGTGCCTTTCCAGTACGATCTGCAGTCCTCATGATTGGTCCTCCAGTCCTGCTAATAAGGCAAGAGAAAGGAACTGTTCTCTTACTTGTGGTGGTCCTGTCAAAAGCAGCCGCCTGGGGTGAAAACTCCTTGAGCCAGATGCCTCACCCTGATTGCTGAAGTCCGCATGGTGCTGCCGGGCTGTCGTCCACTGCCTGTTGTAGAGGGACTGTTCCTCGCTGCTCATGTCCTTGTGAAGCAGAGGCCTCAGAGAGCCTACCCAAGACACATCAGCATGAGGCAGGAGGGATGAGGAAGAAGGCAAATTCCCGCTTTTCTGTGAGCTCAGGAGACAGTAGGCAGCTTTTGACAAGATGACGATACGTGGCAGTGCGGCACGGAGGGCCTTGCTGTCTTTGGCTGAGTAGGCAGGCCACCGGAACGTCTGGGAGACCGAAGACAGTGATGACAGTTTCGAAGTGGTGCTGCTCGCCATCTGGTTGCCCAGGGAGTCACATTCTTGTTGCAGGGTCTCTCCAGCTGTGAAAGTTCCCTCATCTACTGAGCTGTGTGCCACAGTCTGAAAGTTAAGTGATGGTGCTTGCTTCTGGGACTTGTCTGCAGCACTCGAGGAGCTCACGCCGTTGTCAGCCAGGGAACCTGAGGAAACAAAGAGCAGGCAATGAACAGATACTGGCTGGCATAAGAAAATCAAGAACTCATCTGATCTATGGGACAATACCAGCATACAAATACTTCTGTTCAGTGAGTGCTGCTGTGGCTTAGGGCAGTGGAAAGAAATCATTGACATCCATCTGTCCCTCTTGCTGGAGAGGTAAAAGCCTTTGGATTTGAATTTCATGGTTTAGCTTCCTAAAATTCAAGTGTAGCATACCAATGTATACATAGATCAACTTGACCTTCCTTCCTATGGAAAAACAGTATTCATTTCACTGCAACTTCAATGTGAACTTGGCTATCCTCCCTCCTCCATACCAGTCAGGTTTTTTTAGCATATGGGAAGATCTGGTGCATGGCAAAGATACAGTTCAGCTGTCTCAATACCTCAAACTCATAGGAAAACAAATGGAAAACAAATGGAAGGACCCAGAGGCGCCTGAAGAATGCAAAGAAGGGAAGTCTGGTTGGCAGATGAGGCTCCACTGATGCCTCAAGAGGTAGGGCAAGACCCAGCCACGCAGTTGGTCTTGACAAGGCAGCAAATATCAGTCCTCACCCATAGCTACCCATGCAGTTCCAGAGCATTTTTCTGTTCTTAAAATTTTATAACCTCCATTTCTACTCTGATTTTTAAGATCTTTTCTGGATCCACTGGACAGAGCTAGCAACAAATGTGAAACGTAAGTTTAAATCCCAAAATCACAAGTGACCCTTAGCTATGGCATACCATCCTCCCACTGCATCCTCTTTTAGCTGTAGACAGGAAAACTGCTCACTGTGGGAAGAATCTGCTGCTAATATTTCATTGTGTAGCCTGCAGCAGGACGCAGCTAAGCAACCTACATCTCAATGTTTGCATTCAACTTCCAGTGACGCAGGAACGAAGACTTGTTTTTCAGACCAACAGCAGAATAACTGACCTGACGTTCCAGTGACAGCACTGCTATTACTCTGGGGTCGGTCCAAGTCTATCAACAGCTCATCAGACTCATTCTCGCTACTATTAGCCTTCTCATGCTCCTTCTCACTAAGGTCAAGAGCTACAACAGGTCCTCGAATTGCCTCCTTCGAGACGTAGCAGCATGCCAAGCCTACTTCTTGCTCTAACGCAGTCCGGGTTAAGTAGCTTGAGTCAATTAGTCGAAGGTCACAGTATTTCAACGACCTAGAAAACCCAACCCAAGAAAAAAGAAAGTGTTGTTGTCTCTGACTTTGAAGAATACTCCCTATCTTCAGTTGCTTATTTAATATTCCTGAACAAGTTCATTAGCCAAGAAATACAAAATTGTTTTAAAATATTCAGCACAGAAGTTATGCTCCCCAGTACTTTGCACAGACATTCAACTGACCCAAGAGTACTGCAGTTTTCACAAAGCAGCTCTACTTTGCACAAATTGCACTTCCCAAAATTTTAAACTGCTCCCCAATGAAGTCTTCTAAAATATACTCTTTTTTAAGTGAAAAAAATAGCCAGATGTTATCAAAGCACTTCTCCACCCCACGGCCTATCCAAACATGTTAAGAGGACAAGAATAACACCAGCACCTGGGGAAAGTTTCTCCCAGAGGGTCTTTGCCAGTTAGAATAACAATGCAAGGTAGACCTTCCAAATCCTGATAGGTGCGAGGAATCCAGTCTTCCTGCTCATTGCCCCTCCAGGCCTGTGAATAGAGAAAATGCCAGTCACATCTAAATGACCTTCACATGCTGCCCTGTGGTGGTTTTTGAGTTTGTACTTTTTCTTTGTATACAACGCTTGCTTATTCGACAGCCAACAGGAAGGAGACCTTAGGTACAGGCATGCATTTTTGCTGGTAGCCAACCATTAGCCAAGCATTAAATGCAAAGCAAAAGGATGTATAGGATATGTTATTCAGTGCTGGAAACATACATCAGGTGTGGTATTAGTGCAGTCTTCAGAGAAGAGTGCAGTTGATGCCTTCAGTTTCAATCTGGCACAGATGAAAGTTCCTTGAAATTCATACAAGGGTACAGTAAGACCTTCAAGTGAAACATGAAAATGATTCAATGAACCTTGCTTAATTATTCTGTGTAATGGAAGATTATATGAAAAAAAAACACATTTCCCCTTTCACTGGAGGTAATCCCACAAGAAAGGACTCCTTACCTGCAGTTTGTCAAGGCCCAAGACCACAAAACTACACCATTTTCCCTTAGCATTGGAAATGCTGGTAGCAACAGTCCCATGTCCAACCTTCAGACCCCTTAGTTCAGTTCTTTCTGACCCTGGATGAGCCCAAGTGTGTTCTCTGTGTTGGATGCAGCCTCCTGAAAACACTGCTCTGCCTTGAGCAATAACATCTTCCTTGCTGTGTTGCACAGTGCCTGACTTTCAGATGATAAAGCCAGTTTTTGATTAAGACAGCACCCTACAGCAACTGTTAAAAGGAAGTAAAACTGAAAGATTCAGAGACTCTCCCTTAGAAAGGAAATGAGCCATTCTACCTCTGCCAATACCAAAATCGTAAACAAAGCTGAAATGCAAAAATGGAGGTTTCTATCCAGCCATCCCTGTAAATACATTATGGGCACTGCCAGGAAAAATGCAGCTTCTTAGATCGCTGACCAGTCAAGACAGATCAGCAGAGAAGCTCATTCTGTATAACCCAGAGACCATGTTTCCATGCTGATGATCAGACATTAAGATCTCTCTAGACAAGGAAATTAGGCTCTAATCATTACAGAATCACCAAATATTTGAGCTACAGGATATCACCCTCCTGGAAAAAAGTTTATCCTTTTTTCTTATTAATAATGGACAAAATCAGTTATGGAGAAGACTCTTGTGTAGCTCAGGCACAGAATCCACTTTGCTGAGTCATGACACAACCCCAACTACTCAAACTGCCCATTAAAAATAATATATATAAAACACTGTTAGCACAGATGTGCAAGACAACAAGACACAGCTATCTTGACAGCCCAATAAGATTTACGCAGGCTTGGTGGAAAACACACCCTGCATGAAGAACCCTACTTTGAACTCCCTCTTGGTTCTTCTAGCCTCAACCTGTTTCCTTGACCTTTTCTATCTCCAGATACATCTATCTTTTCTCCAGAAAGGCCATGTTTTATGAGTAATCTCAGGCAGATGAAGGGGATTGAAAAGGAGGATTCACTAGGAGGTCAGTGGCACAGTGTGGCATCTAACCTTCTGAAAAATTCCACTGAAAATAACTCGTGATTTTTATTATAAACATAGAGTAATACTCCCCTTTTCTGCTATGGTTCTATTCTCTTTCCCCAGTCCTGATTTCTTTCCCCTGCTGATTTCAGCATCCTCTGTATAACATGTTCACAAAAAGAAATTATTATTCCAACTCTCTAACAACACCTACTGACTCAGTAAAGCAGCCTCGGCAGCAGAGGGAGATTTTCTGGCTCAGCAAGGTTAGTCTAGCTGTATGTTACCCTGCCTCCCCAACAATGGGAGTTTCGGCAAAAGTGCATGGATAGACAATTAAATAGGGGAAGACAGATACAAAGCTGATTTTCTTTCTGCTAGCCTAAGGACCTAAAAAGAAGCCTGAGTGCCTGAGGCTTTGAGCTGTGAACTTGCATACTGAAGGTGCATTTCTTGATCACCTTACTTGTGAGGGACAGAGAGCTGCAGCCCTCTGGGCTCCTCTCTTCTGAATGCCTCCCAAATGGTTTGATTCCTGTTATGCTTAAAGGGTATGACATGACAGCATGCCTGATCAACAAAACAGTTATTTAAATTGTTTTCTATCTCTTGTTTCATTCTGTACCTCTGGGTGTATCACCTCCCTTGAAGACTGCCTCCTGGATGGAGAGGAATGACCTGTCTGGCTGGCTAGAGGGCTTGCCTAACAGAGAAGAGAACAGTCCAGCTCCCAGCACTGTAGAGACAACTGCCCAACTTCCCTGCCCTTCTGTAGCACCACACACGCTGCTGAAGCCCTCTTAGGGAGAAGCTAAGTTAAGTCAAACTTTCCAACTGGGGCCACTAACAGCTGTAACTTTTCCCTCCCAGCCCCTGAAACAGGTCATGATGAAGTCTCATCTGCACTGCAACCTGTTATTGATGGAACCAGCATTCTGAGCCTCAGCCTCACCAAAAAGCACTTACTAGCCCGATATTGTATCCCTTGGCCAAAAATATGGCCTGGGTGCTCACAGTAGAAGCAGGCAGCAATCAGTTCCCCACTTGCTCTACTCCTGCAGATTCAGTCCTTCATCAAGAGAAAATCAAGCAGCACAGAAAGACTAAATCAAAACTCTCTGCAATAAACTAGACTCAATGGGAGCATGTCTGATGAATTTTATATTGGGAATCAGTTGCACAAATATGCTCACACCATTTCAGGTACCCTGTGTTATCCCAGGCACCAGACTAGCAGATATGGCAGCCCAGCACAAGACTCACAGGTGACCCTCATCATTCTGAAATGCCACTGGGTAGCTCACCTAAAAAGACACTACAGGCTTATCTTTGGGCAACTGAATTCCTCTCCTCACTCTCTTTATACGCATGTTTCAGGATTGAGTGGGTTTTTTTCTAGTCACCTGCAAATAAAGAAACAACTCCAGAATCCTACAGCTTTGTTTACTCCAAAGAAGCATCTTGTGTTCTAAGAGAGAGGAGTAAGATTAAAAGTATTTCATTCTCTGCCTGATCAAATTCCTCTACTCCAGATCAATGACTACATAGATATTCACCTAGAACAGCTTCACACTCCATCCTGATCTGCTCCAAAGACCTCACAGGCTGCTCCAGCAATGTGTAAGGGCTGTAAACCTTTACACAAAGGCCCACAGAGATGTCCTCATGGGACTCAAAGTCCAGAATGATTTAAGGTTGGAATTAATACCTAGCAAACAAACAAAAACCCAGCAGCACAGAGCTGCTACTCACATGTCATTTTCTCTTTCATGACTACTACTTTCCTCTCTTTCCCCTCCTGTTGCAGACAGGGTTTGAGAAGCAGAGGTGGTAGCTTCTTTAAAGGACATTTTATCTGCTTTTGGTTGTAGGCAAGTGGTTTAAGAAAGGCTCACAAAATTAAGTCCTTTTCTGCATGGATTTGAATACACTGCACAACTCATAGCAGAAACAGAAAATTAATCTCTGTGCAAGACTTAAAGCAAGGATCAGTATTACTTTCAGGCTGGTACCTAAGGTAGGCAATCCATTTCCTTTGGTTTAACGTAGAGAGGTTAATTCAGGAAGTGGGTTTGACTAGTTGAACCATGCTATTATAAACCGATGCAAAGGTTTAGCCTGGTGCATATTTGCTGGGCAGAAGAGGCTTTTCAGCATGCAGTGGTTTGAGAAAAGAAGTCTATGTCAAACAGCATGCTTTACCAGTTATCAGAAGGGCAGAAGATGGATGGACAGAGCAGACAACAGATATACTAGACAGACAGATAAGTGGGTGAAAAGAATCAGTTTGCCTAAGGAAATCTGAAATCTGCTTTCAGAGATGAACCCTATCTTACTCATGCTGATAATTTAACACGTGAGACAACATCCGGTGTTTGACTTCATACACCAGTAACAATTCAGGGTTTTTCAAAGTTTCTAAATTATTTATGCTTATCAAAAGTACAATACACTTCTGTGGAGACAGATATAGAACACGCACCCTTTTCCTAGAGAATGATTAAACTAAACACGTGGGAATAAACACAAAACATATACAACAGTCAGGTGACTACAGCAGATAGACAAACAACTATACAGTTTCTGCTAACCTTCAACCGTGTCACGAAGTGTTTTGCGACAGTCAGTTCTGAGGCAGGATTTCCAAGGAGGATCTCAAAACGATACTGCAGACCTAACTTGTCTCTTACTTCTTGTAACCTCTCCTTGGCCAGCATGGCGAGCTGCACAGACGGCACCCTAATGACAAGCATGTGGCCACAGCCATTCTTATCCTTTCCTGGAGAAGTGATAAGGTCATCCATTATGCTGAGTGTTTCGGGTGTGCTGTGATCTCGTAGTGAGGCCATGGCTGTGAGAGCCATCAGAGCTTGGGAATACTGCTGAATGAGAAGGTAGCAGCGGATGACCATGCTGTGCAGGCGGGGATACCTTTGAGGAGATAACAGTTCTGTATTAGCACATGCAAAATCATAGTAATGTCAGAAAATTAGCCAAAAACTGGGACTGTGTGGTAAAGAAGTGCCTGTTTTTTTCCAGAACTGCTCCAAGAATGAAGCCTTCAATCTTCATGGACAATAATTTTGCACAAAATCTGTGTTTTAAGTAAATGAATATAACATGGTCCACATACAGAAGGTAAAAACCCAAGGCCTGTGCTCGAGTGACCGGAATAATAAACTTCTTTTACCCCCATCTGGGCCACCTCCTGCTAGACCAGGTTGCTCAAGGCCCTGTCCAACCTGGTCTTCAACACTTCCAGGGATGGAGCATTTCACTTCCACTTCACTACAACAGCACAGGCTAATAATTGCTTTGCTGACCACAAGTTTTTCTTATAAGAACTTCAAGGACCATCACTGCTTCAAGTAGTCTGTGGGAGTAACACTTCATAATTTCACACCTCTCAGCTTCTCACCAGAAAGTTACACTTATCAATAGGGACTGCTGGCTCTGAGCTAAATCTGAACATTCATTTTGCCTTTTAACTTACATAGCAAATATTACTTTTCTCTCTCATTACAGCTATATGCAGACATAGGAACTAAATCGCTGAGAAAAAGAAATTAAAAGCTATTCAAGCAAAAAAGCACTCTATTTCTAGACATTCCCCATGAGCTCACTCACCACCATAATACAGACAAAACCCTATGCTATTACATCTTGATTGCTAGTCTGCGTCACAGAAGTCCAACTAAAGTCCGACTAAGACAACTAAAGTTCCAAATTTCTCTGGTTTCCTTCTTGAGTAATTTAACAGACAATATGGGATCCATCTGAGTAAAGTTTTGTGTCTGTCTTTAAGCATTAGGTGCAGTAGCTCGCTCTTTATACCATAAGCCAGTCATTAAGTCAGTAAATTTTTAAAACACTTTCTATTCTTCCTCCCAGAAAAGTATCCCCTTGCACTTTTGTTACTAAAACAAATGGAACCTTTCTTCCTAACACTTAATTTCTATATTGACTTAAATAAAATAGGATAAATAGTACTGAAGACAGAACAATCCCTGTTCTAGTAGATATGAAATACAATGAGAACTACAGCTTGAACTGCTACAAGGGATCTTGTCCTGCTGCTATGCAGGATAGACTTAACGCCACATTGACGGAAACAACAGTATTGTCTTCATTCCTGTAATGTGCACATTTAATTACATCTTGGATAGCTGCTGTGACAGTAGCTTGTTCAGGCAGCTACAGGATAACAACAGGCTTTGAGCTGCAGGAACCAAAACCATAGCCAACTACTGAAATAACAAAAATGATGTGTTTGAACCAATGTCACTTATTTGGGCCACCACTGACAGGTCTCTTGGCAGTCTCAACAAGAAAGGCAACAGGAGGGGTGAGGTATGAAACCTTTGGTACCTTCTCAGCTTAGTCATTGCTGAGCCAAGAGAGCAGCACAGCTGAGCCTGGACTGTTGCTGAATGGGCCTATTCTCTTCCTTATACAAATGATGGCTATCCTTCTTCAATAGCGCTGTTTGCCACAACAACAAAAACTGTACAGATTCACAGATTCCAAAATCAGCATCAAAGGTAATCATGTCTTCATCCATCCCTGTAATGGGGCCAATAAATACATCTGTATCCTTAAGATGCCAATTAAGCAGAATTCCAAGCTCCCATGTTAATTATTTACCTTTCTAGAAGCGTGTTGACCATTTTTTCAAAGGTTTCATCACATCTCAAAAGGGGACTTGTGACTCCCCATTGGAGGGATTTGCTGTATTCATTCAAACCGAAGTACAACTTGTCTTCATTTGCTGCATCATCCTATTCCATGCAGAGATGGCAAAAACATAAGGAAAATTGGAACCACTTTTAATTTATTTTGCAATTCAAAGTAATTATTGGAAAGCATTTTGCGAACCAAAGTATCCTTTCTTTTCACCCATTCTCCTTCAGTGATGCCATTTGTTTGTTTCAAAGAATACAAAAAAATGTAAATTGTTTTAATTGTTTTTCACTGGATTTATTATTTGCCTACAGCCAAGACAGACAGGTGGAGATCCTTGCAAATTCTTAAATATATCTCCTACCTGTAATTGCACTGGGTTTCTAAAATCCTGCTCATTTTTTTATGACTCCTTATCTCTGGCTTTGTATCTATTGCCAACTGTTACCTCATTTCTATTTAAAGCAGAACCTGAGAACAGAAGCATTATTAATTTCCAAACTTTTTCTTGATTGCCAGATTCTATCCATCTCTAATGGCAATCAGAAACTCATCATTTGTTTGCTACATTGTAAATCTGCAGACAGCAATCAGAAAGGCAGAACACTTGCTGCCTCAAATTTCATGAGGCCTTTGCCGGTAGCACAGCATGGTCTCTGGTGCATTTACATCATCAGTAATCACTAGGAAAGCAATAAACTACACACATTCTCTCCTTTTTTGTGGGTTATTTTTTTAATCAGAAGACTGAAAGGTCTTGATTTTTTACTTTTGGGAAACAAAAAAATGTCTAGACCATTTTGCAGAAGATCACCACAATGGCTTATATTAACAATCAACCAAAAAGCAAACTTTGAACACACATTCACTCCATCATTTCTACTATTCTGGTTGCTGTGTCTGACCAGAGGATAAAGAGTAGTTTCTCAAATTACATGACTGGATAAAGAAAAATGTGTAGTTCTTGGGCCTAAATGTCAATCAGCATCCCAGGGCCGTGTATCTGGAGCCTGAGAGAATAAACTCCAGAAGAGAAAGAGCTCCATCTGAACACACGCATCGGCTAGATTCTGTTACGTGTGAAGTCCACATTAAAATTCAGAGTTAAAATCAGCAATTAAACACTTACCACACTGTCAAATTGTATCCAATGTACCTCATTGCTAGAGCTGATTCTGGACTGCTGCGTTTGCAAGGCATAAGGAAAAGAGCTGACCTGAAGAACAAGGAGGTTGAATGCTTCAAGAACCTCCCTGCAATTAATAACTCTATCAGCCAGACCATGACTAGGCTCACCATGTGACAGGGAACTTGAAATGGCACTGCAGAAATAAGAAAGCAAAGAATTGCCTTACTGACATCCTGAGATTCAATGGATTACTTTCTCCCTGCAGAAAAATCTCCAAATAACCATGACACTGAGGATCACAGCCCAAAAATCTCTTTGGAAGGGTGAAGGATTTCAAAACCATTTGGGTGTTCTCTCTGGGTAGACTCAGGCAACAGGGAAAATATAAACAAAGGACAAAATCTGCTGACAGTAAGAAGATGAATTAGTGTGCCAATTTTAATGAGTATCAGATAGAAGGACCCAAAAATGAGCCAAAGCTGATGAAACACGTCTCACTGAGAAGCACTGTTCCATGAACTGTGGGGATAGGATATAGTAACATTTTTATGAAATCCAGTGGATTTTCCAGCCTGAAACAACAAATCTTGAAAAGATTGGGGAACCTGAAAGTCTCCTAGTGTCCTGATTTCCAGCTCCCAGAATTATTTTCACCTCCAGGATATATTCAGGAATTCCAGAGTACAGCAAAGACAATAACAAAAATGTGATGAGTAGGATAACGCAGGAAGAATGTTGCTTTTATCTATTTTCAGCTGTCCTTCAAGGGAATTATTTTATTCTATTTCTGATGTTCAAATGAATCCCACAACCCTACATATGACGTTTAAATCACATTAAGATTATTCTCCTCACTTTACTCATAGAACAAGAGCAGAGTAATTAGCTTTACTTATTTCTTTCTTCTTCCATAGTGAAGTTGTGATTTGGAGTTTCTGCACATATGTGTTGCTGTGTTTAGACCTAATACTGGACAAATTCAATACAACTGTTTTTTAAATCCTTTTCTTGCAGTAGATAGGGCATTTTTCAGATGATGCAAAGAGTTAAATGTTTGTAAGCCTTCTCATATTACAAAGAACACTATCATCAAGGATAAAAACACAAATTAAAACATGACTGACTTGTGAACATGGGAGAGATTCAGGTTTGAGTAGAGAAAAAGGAGGGAAATAGGAAAAAAAGGCAAGAAGAACAAAGATGGTTGCGAAATTCCTGGACTTTTTCCTGGACTTCAGTACCATAACACATAGCCCTACAAACAGACTTGTTAGGGATCCAGTAATCTGAAACTAGTCTTACCTATCTTCAACTGAATCAGAATTAGTTAACAAATACCATGGGCAAGCAAAAAGCACGATATCTGATTCTGAAGCACAAAATAACTTAGGCTTAGAAAAAGCACTGGGTGTCTCAGGCAGTAAAGTCCTTTGAAAAACCTAACTGAAAGATACCATGAAAGGATGGTTTTCCTTTGGTAGATTGATCAACTACCTTGTTAAATCCACATGAGCATTGTCATGAACCAGCACAAACAGTGTGTAGGGATTCTGCTTCACTCGTTTCATGAAAACTTCGAATTTTGTTTGAATTTCACTGTCAAGACGAACCACGTATTTCTCAGCTCTCTGATACGCCGTTCCATTGTCTTCTAGGCCTAAGTCCACAAGGACACCTGTCAGGAAGAAGAATACAACAAAAATCTTTTCCTTCAAGTGCATTCAAAGATGAGGTGTCAATGGTAAGTTGACACTTGTCGGCCAATAATTAGGACTTAGCCAAATCACTGATATAGTGATTATGATCTGAATGTATTTTCTCTCACAGTGGGGACAGAAATGTGCTTCCTCACTTCCGGATTTCCTCCAAAAAGTGCCTGAAGACCTTTCAAAGACTTCTCACATTACAAAAAAGTAAGAAAGAAAAATCAAACCTCCACAAAAACACCCAGAGCAGCACTCGGTTGGCTACGCTCCATGACCCTAGGCCAAACTTGCTCACATTTAGCTAATACATCAATCCTACTCAAGTCAGAAGAAGTCACCTTAACATTTCCTTTGCAATAAACATAAACATACATAAAGTTGACTCTTGCTAATATCATATAATTTTTTTATGCCCTACCTCAGTGTTTGTGTCAATACAACTACTCCACCAGTCTTTGTAATGATAGACTGCCATCACATTCATAAAGTAGGCATGATGTAGTGTATATGGCTCTAAATGCCATTTAAAGAAGCAGCAACAAGCTGTTTCTGTGGGTCAACATGGTATCTGCCAGGGCCTTCATGATTCTAAACAATATGTGTCAAAAAGTAAAGTAAAAAACATTCATAAAATAAAATAAAATAAAATAAAATAAAATAAAATAAAATAAAAATGAAACTCTGTTAACAGATACCAGAAAACCTCTGGTTTAATGTGTAGCAGCAAATTAAGTAAATTCAATGTCTGAAGAAACATGGAATGGAACAAAAACCACCCATAAAGTTATGTTAGAAAGAAAAAGTAACCTGTACTTCATGTAATCTATTTTATTCTTTTCATTTAGCTATTAAAATAGCAGAAAGCAGAAGAAAAAAATAGATGGATTACAGTATTTAGCAATATCACAATATATCTGCACAATCAAAAAGTGTGGCACTGTTTAGTTCAGAGCAGAAAATAAGAGAGGGGGGAAAAAAGCCAACAGCTACCCAAAACCACTCACAGACACATTACATCCGAAGTTCATACTAATGTTTTCAAATGCAAATGAAGGTATTATTAGATGAAGCTAAAAGCAGACAAAAAAAAAGTTCACCTAATAAAAAAAAAGATAAATAATCCTAAATACACAATTATCCTGAGGACTTCATTACTCCCAGATATCAGGAGCTAAAAAAGACCAAACAATTACACAGACAGTCCTTTGTTCTTTTGGACAGTCATTTTCTCCATGAAGAAATTCTTATGCTTTTTCTGGGAACATATCAGTCACTAACAGAGGTCACTCTCAAGGGGGACATACTCCATAGCCTGTACACTAAGGCTTTCTTGCTCCTTCTGAAGCATTTGGTACCAGCCATCGTCAGACACAGAACCCCAGACAAGAAAGCTCACCATGAGAACTAGTATGGCAACTATTGTGTGCCAATGTACATATATTACTCAGGTATTTATCTACCTAATAAGAGAGCTTCCTGCACATACATCTGTGCCAGTTCATACGAGAGCACATACACAAACATGTGGACTTGGGACAAATGTCACTAACAGCTCCAGGGGATAAAAGATCTGAGCAGCAACATTGCTCATCCCTTCCCTGTTTTGACAGGTGCATACCTCTCCAGGACACACCTTCCCTAGACCTGCATGACTATGGCAATTTCTTTTGACATATGGTACAGGTTGGGCTCAGTTTATGAAAGAAAGGTATTTAGTGATACCAGCTAATGAAGGACATGCAAAATACACAATGGAGGAACTGACTTCTCCATTCATATCAGATATGACTTAATAACATCACATACTTTGGTCTAACAGTCTTTTTTGCCCTCCCCTCCCTTTTACCTGATTGTCGAATCCGTTGAAGGGTCTGCTGCACCAGGACCTCTGAACGGGGAACTATAACAATGAAGTCTACTTTGCTGAAGTGGCCCAGATCCAGGCTCTGACTGCCACTGTCTGCTATAGCACAAACCTGGGACAAGAGCTTTCTGGCAACGGTAAGCTGTGGCTGGTAAATTTGGAAGGTATCAACATCCAAATCTAGAGTGCGTTTGTTTGAGAAAAGAAAAAACACAAGAAACATGTTTATTTTCCCACCCCCCCAATAAACACGATCCTCCAAACAGCCTACCCTCTATGATCAGAATAAAAAATTTACTCATCAGAATAAATCTCTACACTCTGTAGAGCTGCGTCCAGATCACAAATGCCGACTTTCTTTTTTTGATCAAAATGTGATAATATATATCATACGGCCTCAAGTACAACACAGCCCATTTTTAAATGTCCTAAGTGTTTTGAGGATTTTTAACAGTGCGACCCAAGGAAACCTCAATGCCAACACAGTGAAATGCAGTCTGTCAAACAAACCAACATATACATAATATGCACGTATATATAGAATCATAGGATGGTTTGGGTTGGAAGGGACCTTAAGGATCATTCAGTTCCAACCCCCTGCCATGGGCAGGGACACCTTCCTCTAGATCAGGTTGCTCAAAGCCCCATCCAACCTGGCCTTGAACACTGACGGGGATGGGGAAGCCACAGTTTCTCTGAGCAACCTGTTCCAGCAGCTCATGACCCTCACAGTGAAGAACTTCGTCTTTATATCTAATATATATACACACATACACATAAAAAAGATGTGCACGTGTACATATATAAAAAGTATATACACACACACAGAGCTCTAATGCTCTCCTGAAACTTGCAGTTCTCCTTTAGGAGCTTCCCTCTATCACACTGCTGGGAGAACCACCATTGGCAGCTGAGGATGCTGTGCTCAGGGCACAACAGGATGAGCATCAGCACACTTATTAATCTGATGAAACTGAGCCTGCGTTAATAATCCTTCTGAAAAGACTAACAGGACAGCAGTTAGTTAGGAGTTCACTGAGTATCACCTCTGCTCTGAAGTACTGAGCCCTGCTGTAAGTTATGATTGAGATAGCCAGATGTCTATATACTGCCTGATAGTTACATATGCTGTGAAGGGAAGATGAGCAATACACCAATGCAATAAAACTCAATTACTTGGGGGAGGAGGGGAGGAGGCATTTATTTCTTTGGGGGTTTCTTGGTGTTTAACAAAATGTTAGTCGCAGATTTCTTTGTACTTAATAAACATCAATATAACACTGGCTGCAGAGAACTAGGGGACAGGAGCTTTGCTCCCTATAGACATGTACCAAAGCATTCATGTTTCCTAGAAGAAAATGCATGTTCCTATACATCAGTGTTTCTAGGAGGTAAATTCAATGTCCAACAATCTATGTTTCACTAGCCCCTGAGTATTTTCAACATACAGATTACCAAAATAAAACTAGTAATGTCATTACAGGTGGGGGGTGGTGGTGTTTGTGGTTTTGTTTGTTTGCATTTTGGGTTTTTTCCTGACAGTTTTTCTGCTACAAAGTAAATTCTCATTAATGGACCGCTTATCATAAAAAATTACCTAGGACAAATTTCTTTTAAAAGAACAAAGAAAAAAATCCAAAACTGTGCAAATTTAATACACATGAACTACTGTTGCGTTTTAAAGTAATAAGCCACTTTATAAAATCCTGCAATTTACATTAAAATTGGAAAGTGTTTGGGCAAAACCCTGGTTTGTTAATTTTATATAGACACATGTGTTTGTGTGTATGCTCTTATCTCCTGCTCCAACCTATCACAGTGTTCATTTCAGTAGGCTACTATGGGAGAGAGGTCCCTCTCAAAGAGGAGACTTACCTCTCCTGTTTTTTTATTCAGACAGATTCTCAGTAGCTTCAACCACTGCACAGCCATGTTTTAAAGACAAAATTAGCTCAGAACAGTAGCTTGAGCAAGCATGAAGATTTAAAAAAGCACTGCTGCACATCATTAGACAGTAACAACAACAACAAAATACAACAGAATGTAAAGATTATTCTCCCGTCAAGTTCATCCTGTGAGGAAGCTCAAGAGTTGTCTTTCTGGGGGTGCCAGAACAAAGTTCTGGCAGACTTCCTATTTGGATTTCCCGATCTGTGTGGAGACTCTCAACCACCTTGCTTTCATCCAGATCTACCACTTTGCTGATTCGTTCTAACTAACTAATGTGAATCAAGTGCATATCTACCTTTCACAGTGAAAAGTCTTTACTGGAGTTTGAATTTGCTTTGATACTAGACCTAGAAGAAGCTCAGTGTTCACAACAGCTCAGTGTGCCTTTTGCCATTACATTACCAAAGGGAAAGTACTGTTACAACTTTGAATAATGAAAGAATTACAAAATGGGAAAATTATGATTAGCATTCTTAGACAGGCAATCCTAACTCATCTTTTGTCCCTAAGTATCTTATCACATTTTGCTGAGTAAGACATATCTCACATAGGTAAATCATAGATTACACTCGCCTAGCACTTTCAGCCCGAGATCTTAAAACATTTCCCCTAAAAGTTTAAGCCTCAGAGCCCAAGTCTGTAGTACATATTATTACCATTTTACAGGTGGAAAGTGAGGAATATCAAAAGGCAACAAACAGAAGGCCACCTGGGGGGATCAGAACAAGAACACAGCTCCCCCCTGCTGTAATCACAAGGTTACATTCCTTTTCTAGATGCATCAGGGCAACATGAATCTGAACTGCTGACATTACAAAGGAACATTTCTACTCTGTCTAGTGAGTAATACTAGAGCACATATTTTAGCTTAGAAATTACAAAACAGGGGGGGAAAGTAGCTGAAGGCTACAACAGAGATTTTGATTTTCTGTCTGAGAGACTGCTATATTGCCACATTCAGCTGGCAGTATCAATATTTGAAGGTTGGCACACTGTCTGCACCTGCGCCCTGACTCTTGAGGCACATGCAATTTGACATTTAACGAACTACTCACTTATTTCACATCTTGCACATAAAAAAATGTACCTGGTTCTTGTGTAGAAACCATGGCAATTGCTTCCTGAGATGACACACACTCGCTAACATCTCCATTGAAAGGAATAATAACACTTTCCCCTCGCTGCTGTAGCATTTTCTCCAGCAGCTTGTCCAAATCATCACCTAGGTAAGAATTAGCAACACCAAATTATTTGGAAGCTGTTTCAGACAGTGATGTAAAACATGCACACATGTTCTCACACAGCTGATGCCAAATCTGCAAAGGGACAGGGGACCGGAGACAGAAGGAAGAGAGGGAGGGAGAATATTTTTCTCTTTTATTTACTGATTTGCCAGTGGAATGAATTCCAAAAAAACCCAAACCACAGCTGAATAACTTCAGCTCTGTGCCTTTACAGCTAGCAGTGACATCTGATGATTACAAAGAAACACACGCTACAAAACAACCTCCAAAACCTGTGCGCTAGAAGCACAAACAAGAGACTCATGCAATCCTGCATGCCCTGCTGTTACATTCCGCAGTATAAACAGGGTTTAAAATATTCTGCCATGGGATGAGTTAACTTGTACTGCATGGGTGAAAGAGCCAAGCACTCCTTTACTCACACTGAATGGAGAGAAGAAAAAGTGAAGAGGGTAGAGTGTACTTTAACTGCTGAACAGGAGACACACCTGGCCCTAAAGAAATTATTGTCTTGACTAAAGCTTCTGTTTCTTAGGATCACTCACCTAAAGATGTATTTTTGAAATGCGATGCCAGGAAACTGACTTTCCCTGTGATGAGCTCATAACTGATCTCTTTTAAAAACTCACTGGTGGTAAGCATGCTTTCTGCAAGTGCCCTGGATTGATATTGACCTGGAGAGGAGGAAAAATGTACAAGAAATCTGTAATACAGTGTACTAGCAACACAATCTTTTCATCCCAGAAGTGTGGGGCATGCTGACCTTCAGTCAGGGATCTCCACTGCCTTTACCCAGTAGGCTAGGAGAGCAGTCTCAAGCCTATTTTGTTAGCAATGGGAGAGTTAGTCATATCAGTTTAGCACATCCTTTGCAAGCTGTTGCCCATAGTTTTGGACACTTGGGTGATGTATGATGTATTTGCACCTTAGATGGAATAGAGGATTCTGGGTAAATATGGAAAAGTGAAAATTTGACATTACTGATTTATTTGACTACAAATGGAAGACAACCAGTCAAGATTCACTCTCATCCAGTCACGCTCATGCACACACAAACATCACAGCCAGTCACCAACACAGAACTTGAAAATCACCATGGTAAAAAGGATAAGAAACATCTTCTGTTTTACAGCTGTCAAGCAGAAGACTGCGATCAGTCCGATTTGCCATATGAAATAGCACAGCTACACAAACCAGAGAAAGACAAACCAACTACTTTGTCACTGGATTACTTCCGGCTATTTTTTAAGGTAGTCTCACAAAGTCTCAGAGCTTTCAAGGAGTAGTAATGATTAACCTACAGCTATTTTTCTCGATCCTCATGGACATCATTACTCCAAGTCTTGATGGAATAAACCGCAACATTGCAGTGTAATGTATAAAGGAGAGTAAAAAGAACAAAAGGGGTTTAAAAGCTGGGATAACGACTCAAGAAAATTAATTCAGCAGAACTGCATTGGTACTAGAAGCATACTGAAAATATACTCACCCAGGACTACTACGCAAAACTCACTTCCTCTTATCTTTGAAGTACAAATAGCAACTACATAATCTGGTAGCTTTTGTTGATGTTTCATTTCATTGAGAGACCTCAAAGTCTCCGAGATGCCCTCTGCCAGAGAATTCTGGGTTACAACCACGTGCACGAGGTCCCGGGACACACTAGCGATTAACCTAGCAAGCCAAGGGAGTTGACCTGGTGACACAGAGACACACTGTGCGCTCATTTGCAAGGATCGCTCTCTCAGACTGAACTCCTGCATAGCTTTCAACATGATCTGCTCAAATTCTTCCCTCAGGGGTATCTGGTTAGGACCTACATTGAAAACAAACAGAATAACAGTATCTCATATCAAAATGTTATTGATCCAGGAATAATCACATTTGTCTTGATCTGACAAGCTCATTTACCATATTTTTTACATTCACAAAACCCACTCACTACTGAGTGGATATCTACCCACATGGCTTACTCTTGTTTGTTCGTATTACATTCTTTCTCCTACCATCTCCCTTTTTTGTTGCCTCCATATGTTCTTACAGCAGAAAACCCAAATGCTTATCCTCACAGTCTAATCACAGCCATGCAGTATGGTGAAGCCTGTTAAGTAGCCTTTGTTTTGCTTTTTCTTATCATGCATAGCAGTAAACTAAGCATGGATGCAAAGAAACATTTTTTACCTCTTCTTTTCCTTCAGTTAAATTCAATTAATTTAGAAAATTTTCGAACTTCTAATGGAAAGAGGTATATGAAATTTTAGATCTACATTCCAGGGACTTCATAAACTGTTTTGTGAACGCAAATTGGAAAACAGCAAGAGAAGCTACATTATCTCAGCATCAGTCTCCAACTCAGCTTCAATTAACATTTCACTCCGTAAAATTTGTCTCATTGTCAAAGATACTCAGGAACAGATAAAAATTCCTGAACATAGAGTAAAAAGTAACCATAGCTTAAATTGTCAATATCTCATGTCAGTGCCAAAGAAGACAGCTACACTCTACAGCAGCTTTCTTTTCTATGAATGAAAGTGGAGGCTTAAATACCAGAGATATGTGAAATACTGGGTTTGGGTTTATGTTTTTTCAGCAACAAAGACAATAAGGTCAGTGAAGAAAATGAAACAGAAAGGTCAGTGTGAGAAGCAGGGCAGGGAGTGGGTAAACAATCCATGGCACAGAACCTGTAAAAACTGCCGCCTGTGTCATTTTGCCTTTCTGAGAAGCAACATACGGAGAGTGTCACCATCCAATTACCATAGGATCGTAGGACAAGTACAGACTTGCAAATGCAGGGCTGTTTTAATTTTTGATGCAAACCAAAAGGTTCTGAAGAGTCTCATTTAATGCAGCACGGACATACTTTTCTCTTTACAGGTCTCTTTTTTTGAACTCTATTTTGCCTTTCTAAGAAAGCATCACGCATTCTAGGTCTTTGAAGATCTCATGCCAGAAAAACCAGGCACTTATTGACAGATTAAACTTCTTGTGCAGAAATAAAGTTTACCTACAACACATCAACCATAAAGAAAAGATGTTCCACGCTAAAAGAAATCAAGCAAGTTTTTCATGAGTGAGGGAGGTTACAGGAATCATCATGAATCCAAGAAAATGAGAATAATTGCACAGATGGAAAGAGTTCTGTATCAGAGCACACTGAATTACTCAGATGATTTATAAGAGAAAAGCTTTCTATCCATCAGTATCAATTGCATTCTTCTGTCTGCTTTTGTTATCTTTGCCTTTATCTTACCCTTTAGCAATATACTCTGGAAAAAAGGGTCACTTTTTAGCCCAACTTTCTCAAGACTGAAAGAAGCTCACACAAGTGAACTGTGCAATTATGCATGTATTTGTCTCTTCTCCTTGTCAAAACCTTTAAGCTGGCTGCCCTCCAATCATCTTTAATTTGTTTTGATTTTACAAAATGGGATAAAGGCTACAATTCAGAGCAACTGCCACAGTTCCAAGAGTTTTAAGTTTGCAGCAATATTCAAACCAGCAACATTTTGATCCCCATGCTCCACAGAATGTTTTTGGAACGATTTTATTTTTCTTCTCATCAGGCTCTTTCATCTGACAGTACTGGCACCCATCTCCACATAAGGCCAATTGGAAAACTATTCAGCTTGACAAAGATAAGAACAAAAGCCAAATTCAACACCTGCATATAAGGGGACTGCTTTATGCTGAAGGCACAGTGCTCACTAGACACAGCTCAGCACCAGCAACTTTGCATGAAGCCTCCTTTGGTTTGCAGCAAGCATAGGCTTGATGCATCCGTCTCAGGTTGGATTTGCTCATGGAGTGCGGTTCACTGACACAGTAAAGTTTCAATAAATAATTTATTTTAATTGGAAATACTGTATCAGCTGGTTACATGTTTCTCTGGAGGAAGTCTGCAAGCTGTATCAGTCCAGAACTGCGCAAAGTAGCTGGTTTTAACAAGCAGATTCTATAAACTTTCCAATGAAGACGAAAGCCTCAAAAATAACAAATTTAAGCCCACTGAGAGAAAGGCAACAGAAAACCATTTAGCCTGTAAAAAATAAAGAAACCCTGTGAGTTCTAACATAGCATCCACTGGACTCCTGATGTACAGAATGATAAATAAAGGAAACAGGTCACCAAGTGTTACAACACAGGATGGTCTCTTTCCTGTCTGTTAGAGTACTGCATCAAGGGAGAAGAACAAAGCATAAGACCCCATGGGTGAAACCTGTACAGGGCGCATTTGCTCCCCAAATCATAGGGTTATCATCAGATGTGCTTCTTTTGAAGCATTTGCACATTTCACATCACTATGTACCACAGATGCCCTCGTGGAAACCTGGTACAGGAAAAGCAGTGTGCTCTTCACAGAAGAAATTTCACACTCCTCTATGAGAAGCAGCATCCTTTCAAATACAGAAGCTATGACTAAGACTGCTGTGAGAAGCCTCCCCACACTGCCCTGCATTATTCTTGAACTTCTAAAGCCTTACTGTCAACACTGCTGCTTTTTACTCTAAGGTAGGGAAAACTTCTGGGCCTACAATAAGAGAAACCAAATGTGGTTTGCTGGTTTGCTCTCTGACTTGCAAAAAGTCCATTTCAAAAACACTTACAAGAATGAGATACTCATTGAATCACTTGCCTTAGTATGAATAACAAATGTGGTTTTCATGTAAACGGTGCTGTCACCAAAACAATGACAACATCACACATCTGCCATCATTTGTCACAAAACTGAATAAAATGGACTGAGTGCCCTTAGAGCTGCGATAACGGATGGTTTGATACCCTAAGCAAATGCGTTATCTGCATTGCAAATCCATTTCCCAAAGGTGACCTGGTCAAAACCCATATGGAGAGCAGAAGCAGCATCGGCCCCTAAATTCACTTCAGCCTGATGAGCAAAGTAGCAAAGTCACACACACTAGATGGAGCCACTTACCTCTTTTCTAGGCACAAAAAGTAACCAGAAAAGTGGTTCTGAAACTGACTCAAGGAGGGTGGGGAGAAAAAAAGGACAGTCACAAATAAAAACGAGTGCTTACAATAAATTGCTTACCTAGTTGGACAAGATACTGAATAGTTAAAAGTATCATATTCTCCACACTTAGCAGCTGACTGCTGGTCAAACCCAAGAGATCCAAATCCTTATTTTCCAGCTGTGGAATCTTGTAGCAATTCACCAGCAAGGGACTTACAACAATATCACCGACATTTCCATAGAAATAAGGTAAAGTGCCATAACCTTTGATAAAAGAAACAAAAACGCCTCAAAAATTCACAAAATATGCCACTACACGAAGTCTTGCACAATGTATACATTTCCAAACTCTTCCTTAATGTTATCTTGCAAAATATACTGCATCAGTGTCTGTACTTGGCATTATAATTGCTTACAAAATAAATGAGACAGGACAGTGATCCTTTGCTGCATTTTACAAGTGATCACATAGATTTGCAAAAGCTAACAATAACTGGATACCAGCCAGATAATAATTATTGTTATCCAAACATTGATGAGAATATTATCTACTTGGGTCCTACCCTGACCTTTAAATACAGATTCTCCATAATACAGTGTACAAAAAAGAAAAATCGATGGAAGCAAAAGTACATTGATCTTAACATTAAAAAAGCAGCAGAAGTCACATTAGCATTGATTCAGCCACTGTGGCATTGATGTGATTGATTTCACTTTTTTGCCACATCTCCATTCTGTTTCCATAAACAGGTTAAATAAATATCAACAAGTAAGCATGCTGTTCTGGAAGGTAAAGCACAGGAGCACAGGCTAGCCCTTCTTTTCCTTGAGAATGTTTTTGTTTTAAAAACAAAACAAGATTTTGCCAAACCCACCCACTTGGGTCCATCTGGTTCTGTACTATTAATAGGATGCTGTACCCATCCATTTGGGTCCATCTGATTCTGTACTATTAACAGGACGCTGTATCGTGGGGCCACCAATATTTAGCCTAAATGAGGACTTCCTGGCAACTCTCCAAGAGCCTAAGGGCTGCATTCAATATGAACTTAAGCTGATAACTGTAGGCACTCTCATCTTTATTAAAGAAGTGTTTCTCTGAAAACAGTTGGAGCAGCACGCTAGAGCTTTAGAATAGGCTTCCAGAAAACAATACTAAGCAAAACAAACCAGAAGTGTAACCCTATTCTTGATGGATTTACTTATATAGAGTAGGAGACACTGTTAATTGTCTGGAAATTGTATGCGTAAGGATTATCTGTGCAAGTGAGGACTTGGAGAACATACCCATTTCTTCAGGAATAATAAATTACTCCATGGATTATATTGATAGGCATGTTCTGTTAACTCTGAAGCTTCTTATACAACCATCTGTACTACACTGACCTGAGGAGAGATTTAGAGTCTAAAAAAAAAACCAAAAAAATTACTCAGCAGAATTTTGGCAGCACTACCTGACCAGGCTTTTCTTACACAGCATGCCCAAACAGCTCAGGTTAAAATGGACATTCACATTACGAGCTGTACTTTTGAAGTAAAGAAGTGTCTTTCTACGGGTTAATAATGTACTTTATACATGATTTTAAAAGCTTGATCTCTTATCTCACTTGCTTACCAGAAGTATGAACTACAAAAGACAGAGTTAGCATGATTTGTTTCTGATTAGTCAATATGAATCAGTTTTCTGGTTCTCATGCAGAATCCCTGGACTTCAGTATTTGGACTATAAATGCTGCAGGAAATATTTGCTTGTTTTGTAAGTTGTTTACACTGGAAAGCTGCTTTCATCCCATGGTAATTTTTCTATTCTTGGATTTTATAAAAATCTTATTTGTGCAAAACTTCAATTTGGCCAGAGGTTTTGTACAGGTCTGACCTAATCGTGACCTGTTTATAAATCAGGCTCACCAGAGATTGCCTGACTTCCAACTTTAAATATTGAGCACCTAAACTATCCCTCACGAACTGACTTTCTATTGTACCGAATGCCAGAACCAACAAAAAACGTTTTCTCCTAGGGGAGCACATATCTGTACAAAATGAAGCATTTGATTCTCCAGTGTAAGACTTACCTATCAGAATCACTGGTCTGACTCCTGAGTTATTTAGCAGGTTTTCGGGAACTATTACAGTCTCCCCTGCTGGGATGGGTTGAGGCTGTAAAATTCCAGTTAACATGGATTGAGGAACTGGGGCTGACAAAAGAGGCTCTATAAAATAAAGAGAAGCTTCCATTACTAAAAGGCTCATACTGTGATTTGGCCGTATGAACAAATAAAGAAAAAATTACTGCAGATCACTAACTGTAATAAAATTCAAAGGTCTCTGCATTTCCTGCTATAGTTTGAAGTAATTCAGATTAAGAGCCTATATCCTCCTGTAGACCCACCCCTAAAATAAAACTTCTAACCACTGTATTGTTGGTGGGAATGAGAGAGGAGAGCACAGGTTTGAATATGCATCCTTAAACAAAGCCAAGTACTAAGCCAAAAGGCCACCTCTAAGACAGAGGTTACCTCTCAATACTGATTCTCAATACAAGGGGAAGACTGCTCTGACTTCGGATCTAGAATATATGTAGATAAGAAAAACAAACAGAAGCCAAAATCTCAAAGCTGTCCTCAGACAGTTGCCACAAGGATGAAAATTAGGCTTTGCTCATGAAAGAGCAAGAGAAGCTCTTACAAGTTAAAAGAAATAATGTGCAAGAACTCTTTAATCAGGTTTCACATGAGGTCTCCTTCAGAAGTTTCTCAGGCTTCACTTGGTGTTTGTAACAGATTTTTCAAACAGTGCCATCAACGAAAATGTATCGAAGGCAGCACGAATGTGTGTGTATGTTTTAGGAGTGAAAATTGTTTACCCACCAGAAAAAATACTATGAAAGCCATAGAAAATGGAGCACACAGCAGCAGTAGTAGATATGTGGAGACAAACTCAAGAGAAAGGGGGAGATTGCCTTATAACTCACATCTTCAGCAAGTCTCTGAAGCTAGAAACCCCCAAAAGATACGACTGACTTGAGGTGACCAAGTAGGCAGGCCTGCACGACCATGCAACACTTCTTCCTATGATATATATCTCTTAAAATTAGTTCCTAAGTATCTCAAAACCAAACCTTCAAAAGCAGAGTTAAAAATACGCTGTGCATGTTGACAAATGGGTTTTTTTCCTCTTCCTTGTACGTTTATTCTCTCCCTCTGTAGAGACAGGAATAAGTAATTGCATATTCTCCTTTACAAAGTACGCTGAATCCCTCAACTGAAAAGTGCTCGAATAGTGAGCAATTTTATTAAGAGTTACATATAAAGAGGTATGTACACGGATATTGATGAGTATTCACACGTAATTAGTACTGTTTCATATCATGATGCTACATAACCCTCCTCCAGCTTTTCCATGCACAAAAGACACCTCATCTCGCAAAGTCCCCTCACATAGTTTCACTTCCCCTGTGTCCCATCTTCAGATTATGGCAACACGCACCAGGCAATGTGTGCTTATCTGGGGCGTCTGAAAAATTTTCCATGCTGTCCTTAACTACTTCAGACAAGCCTAGTTATGTTTTCTGTGCAACACAAAAGAAGCAGCACAGGGCCACCAGTTCAGCTGAGGACAGTTTTCTAGAAACGACATCTCTGTATTAGTAAAGTTTTACCTGTTCTTGCTGCAGGCCGAATTGTAGGAACAGGTACTGCCAAACCAGGAGGAGGGACTGGGGACCCAGGAGACCATCCCCGGTGTCGTTTCTTTGGTGGTCCAGAACTTGACATTGATGCTGAGAAGGAAAACAAAAAACAATTCTAAACCCCATCCTCCCAATCCAGCCCACATTTCCATTTCGTGCTGGTGTTGAGCTGGTTACATGTCACAGAACACCAGAGGTTTACACATAAATTTACATGAAACCAGACTACAATGTGAAAAAACGTTGTCACCTGTGTTGAAAAGTACAAAATTATCATTAATGGCCTTGTCAAAAACCAAATGGATCTGTGAAGACTGAATTGCAGAAACAGCTGTAAATGTGAAGAAGAACAAAATCACCAATTTCAGGCTCAACAGCCAGCGCTGCTTAAAATAAAAGAACAGAGAAATTTTCTTTACCTTGGTCTCCAGCTGCACAGCCAGGACTGGGAGATGTTGAGTGAGGCATTGGCCGAGAGACTGTAGAACTCAATACGCTATTTCTTCCTCCATTAGTGTTTCCATTAGCAACATCAGTGGCACGCAGTGAAAGAGGAGCTGAGTATAATAAAATACAGAGTGTGTGGCTTGAGACAATCTTGAAAACAAACAAACAAAATCATACAGCCACATGGATACACAAAAGAAGAGGGCAAGATGCGTGACTGAAAGGAACACACTCAATGGAAAGCATGAAGTGTACTTGGCAGAGAATAATTTGGGCATAGGCTGCAAAATCCTAACCTTGAAATGAGGTCTCCGGATTTCAGGGTGGGGCGGACAGGCAGAAGAAAAATACCCAAAGAAAGGTCACCAAAATAAACTAGAAAACTACACACACACAAAATGATTGTGTACTTTGTGACATGGCTTTTTTAGACCCTGAAAACTAAAAACCAAGTGCACAGTTAATTCAGTTTGCAAAGATTTCTAAGCCACTTCGGTGCATCTGTATATTTTTCCCCCAGTTGCCTGTGTACTGTACACAGCAAGCCTGACACCCTGGCAGAACCATATATCCAGATAACGGAATGAAACTACAACAACGGAGGATTGCCCGCTGTTATTCCCGCACACCTGAGCTCCCTATGCTTTTTCAGAGCCTAATTCTTGCAGAAGAAAAAAAACAATGGCACGAACTGTACAGAGAAGACACAGAGCCCAGTGGGGACTACAGCTCCTTGCCGTTATCTGCCAGCTCCACACAGACTTAGCTCCCAGGAACATATTCCAGGAGCAGCAGCAGGAGATTTGCAGCTGGCTGATGTAAGCTGCAACAGAAAGCATTTGAAATGGGGGTATTTGGCTTAAAGCAATGCAACATGGACCTCTCCAGCCGTAGTCATCCAAATAAATTCAGGCACCAGAGCCTCAGGTTGCCAATTAGCGAAATTTGAATAACATCACCTGCCCATTGATGTTCCCCATTTTTACTCAGTCAGTGATTTGGTATGGACAGATACGGTCAACATAGGTCAGTTACAGGTGCGGCTGAAATGGTGGGAAGTAATTTCACTGCAAGATAAATTCTCTTACACAAGTATGGAGGGGAACAGGGTATTTTACATAAAGAACAGTTACTGATTCATTAGGTACAGCACAATATGTACAATAACAATATAAATTGTATAAAGTAGCAGATATAATACATCATCATGAAATTTAATGCTCATGTGCATATATAAACCAAATAAATTTATATTTTTTTCTTATTCAAGCATACTTCCCTGTAGTAATCTTTTTTTTTCATTGCTTAAAGGAATAACTAGCTGGAGTAATAAACAATCAGAATATCACAACAGAGAACCAGTGAGGGATTTAGATACCACAGCTGAGGATCCTAAGTTGTTAAACACACAATACAGAAATGAATAATTGAAACAGCACAGATACTAAAACTCCTTTAAATGTATGTGGAGGAACTGTTACAAATGCAGAACATCACACAGGTAACAGTTATTGAGGCAAGAATCAGTGTGATATCGACAGGTGACTTCTGTGCCCTCTTAGATATCTTAGGAAGTGCAACAAGGGGTATGACATGCACTTCTATCACAATGTCAAACCTGAAAGCCAAGATGAGGCTCACTTTTGGGACAGTAATGGCCACGACAAATTTCTGTGCAGAGGACTGCAAGAAGATGAGAGCTCTGAAGAATGCTAGTGGACATTTTCCTTTCAGTTTTCCACCAAAATGATGACTCAATTATTTCTTGGCAGTTAAGATAGTGATTTCCAGGATAGCTCTCAGCTATCCTGGGAAGCAAAGCTGTACCTGTAGCAAATGTTTTTCCTACGAGCTGTACTGACAGAGCCAGAGGTTTCACAATGTTCTTGTTCCGAGATGGGTCTTGAGTTCCACTTAAATTAATAGCAGAAGATGATTTTGCTGGACTGAATACTGAAGAATCTGAGAAAATAGGTTGTTTAATTAAGTAATGATTAAAACAATCTGTATAAGTGTGTATGTAATTTGTATTATATAAACATAAACAATCACACACATTCATCTAAACTCACCTACGCATATAATAATTTATTATGCATATCATAATCACTTTTATGCTCTGAAGAATTCACCATGTATTGATATTTTTTAGGAGTCATAACAAACATTTAACTGAGCATTCCTATAGAATATTATAATCTACCAAACCCATGATTGATCTCTTCCACAATATTTTGCATTCCATACACTCAAAAAAATATTTTAACTGTAGAAAGCACTATCTCACTGCTCCTCAAAATACCCCCATTGGATGGGCAAGTAAACAGTTATCCCATGTTACAGATGAGAAAGTGAAGGGAAAGAGATATATGACTTGCTCCCAGCAAGCACAGGGAATGAGCACTGGAATAAGTTGCTTTAGAATGTTGTGGAATCTCCACTACCTGAGATTTTCAAGAACAAGTTACTGAACCTTTGACAGAGGATTAGACATAGCTGAACTTGGCTTAAGGCAGAAAAAATATCAAATGTTGTAAGGAGGTTCTTCTCCTTACAACGCTGCTATCTATAAGGCTATGAGAACTGTACACCCATTTTTAAGTCTGGATAAGAAATGAAGGGTATTTGAGCCCAAACTCTTGGAATGAATTAACAAACAGCAGCCCCTTAGAGCACTTTACCAAGTCTGAAAAATATAAACCTCATTTTCTAGTTGGATAAACTGAAGAACAAACTATAATTCTTGCCCAGTATAAAACTGTAAATCAGAAACAATTCCAAACCTCTCAGCATGTAGGCCTCTACTTTAACGTTTAATGTCACAAATCTACTTCAAGAAAAATTCAATAATCAAATGACAATACACTGACAAATCCAAATTCTTTTAACTGGAGGGAAAGAACAGTCACTCAGCATCTGTCCAGAAAGTAGTCTGCAACAGGTAGGCAAAGTAGGCTAAGTTCACCTACAGATGTCCTAGCAAAACAGCTGGGTAAACAAAACAGAAGGCAAAGACCAACTTGATCTGCCAAATATATTCACCATCAGGCCACACACCATTTGGTAAAGGAGGGTGGGGAGAAGAGTCTGCTTTGCCAGACAGAGTAACTGAGAGGGGAACAAACACAGAAGTCTTTACTGCTGCTTCTCCACCAGAAAACCTTGTCCATGTTCACAGGAAATATGCTGAATGGTGAACAAAACAGACCACCAGGTCAGGGGCTTTGAAGAAAATCACTGATCTCTCGTTAACATGATACAGCAAATATGTAGTGCTAAAGCTTTCCTCAAAGCTAACTGTCCAGTTGCCTAATGCCCTTTTAACACCTGAAGTTTTCCCTTTCATGTGCCTGCCTGAAATGGAATGTTTGATACTGATCAAGGTTTCAGCCATTTTTCATTGCCAGTTACCTCTTCTTTGCAACACAACTGCATCTTCACACATCACCATGAAAGGTGAACCTCACACCTGCCTGCAATGTCATGGCCACACCATACTGTCAATATTAACTATGGTATTTCAGAATTCTCTTGTGTTCTAATTTCTACCATGAAATTACCATTTCAACGCAGTACTCTGAGTGTGCCCACAACTCCCTTCCTACAGGGATCTTCCAGAACTTGGAGGCCAAGCCACTCACTCTTTTATAAGGGCAGAAACCAGAAATACTGACACAAGTTTACAAGGAAAAACTGGGTGTGAGCTGACAATAAACTGAAAACAATTTCAGAAAGTGACTTGCTAAAAAGAAGTCAACTCAAAGTACAAACAGCTGTTCAGAGCCTAGGAGAGAAAAAGTCAGACCTCCATCATAGGTGACACATGTCAGAATTCACACCACCAAAAAAATGTGCTCTCCCCCCTTCTCCTGGTCACAGGGGATTCATATGTATGCATGTGGCATTATCTTCACTAGAAGATAACAGCAGGAGACGAAGAGGTTTTGGCAACCATGACCTAAGAGTACAAACACTGACACAAAGAAACACCAAGTAGACTGAAAATCACAGTGAGTGATAAGGAAAAAGCAGCATATAAAAGGTGTATCTATTAACTTGGCAGGTACAATAGAAGACAAAGCTGTGTAAATATTGGATCACTTTTTGTTTCAAATAAATAGATTCTCATGCATCTGCGCAGTTCTCATGCCAGGCCCTGGAAGCCAAGGGATCATGCAATGAAATGCAGATGTATTTAAACAAAGATCATTTAATTTTAATGGAAGTCTAAAGCATATAGCTTCCTAAACAGAGACAGGGGTGAGCACCTGCGGAAAGGGTCTCTGAACATACTGAGCAGCGATTATAATTTCATGTGTTCAGCTTTTGCTTGTTATTCCTTTTTAATATACTTTGAAAGTAGAAGAAGTGTTTTAACAATCTCAGTTTTGTATCTGCATTTCATACTCCTCTAGAGAAACATTTGCTCTGGTACAAACAATCAACCAATTACAACAACTAACAGAAAGTTTTCTCCCATTTTTCATTTTTCAAGAAGTGGCACAAACAGACATATAGACCATATAACAGCATAGATGGAGCTGCATTAAAGCAATGAGGAAAAAAAAAGAAAAGCACCTTTGTTATTTGCAATAAATAAATAAATAGATAAATGAAATTAAGATGCTGCTTCTTTGTCAGCCAATAGCTGATTTTTATTGTTTCTACTCAGTTAAGCATACCATTAATAGCTTTATAGAACCATTATAAGATGCATGTTAGCTCACGTAACACAAAACCAATATATGTGTATGGGGAAATTGCCGTTGTAAGCATACCCTTGTGTGAAATAAAATTTAAACAAATAAGCAAATAAATAAAAACTACCCCCCTAGCCCCCAAAGGAGATTATTTTCCTTTTTGAGACAAACAGCCTAGTCTATAGACTAAGGAAACACCTCCCTAGAAATGTGTAATTCAAGTTCTTTGACATCCACAAAATAATCAAATGAAACCAACACAGGGAGGCACAGAATCAAATGAATTAATCAAAAGATCCTTTAACACTTTTTAATCGACCACTCCTATGAGGATTAAGCTAACCTTCAGCTTCACCTGTGTCTTAATCCTTCACAAAGCAAACTCTGAAAGGCATCCTCCCTCCTGTAATCTGCACATGGTTTGAGGTAAATACCCAGTTATTTGCAGCATCCCTGAACCGCCAGTACCTGAGGTAACTTACCACCCCCAAGGGTTATCTTTATAGCACTTTTAGCTCCTACCTGTCTGAGTGAACCCTGATTTGTATCCATTAGCTGATCCACCCTCTGGGGTCGTGGACGGTGACACCGAAGGATTTGGTTTAGCAGAGAGGCTAACAGCAGATGATTGCCTGCTTCTACATTCTGCAAATGAAGCAGCTACAGTACATATTAACAAGGCCTGCCTTCCAGAAAGAAAGTTCAGCAACACAGCAGTGAAAGGCGACAAAATGTTAAAAGCAAAAACATAGAGCACGTACAACAAACAGCAGCAAATGGCAGCATTCAGTCAAAATATGGCTCTCGCATTTTAGTCAACTTTGTCTTCTAATTAACAAAACTTCCCTGGGGGCCACTCAGAGGGACAGGCAAATACAGACCAGATGCTGCAAAATGGCAAGAGCCCTCGGTTTGCAGCTTCCAAGAGATTTGAAGATATTGGACATATCCCAGGAAACACTCAGCAACTTCTGTGGCACAACCTTTATACAAACCATCATATGTTGCCCTTTAAAAGGAGAAATGGTGCTGAAACCCAGATTCTTAGTATGCCTCCATAAAACCTTCAGGGAGATCTCAGTGCTGTGACTGTCTGTCTGCATGAAAACTGCATTGAGGGAGGAGAAAGTCACCTTAGAAATCACACATTAATCCAGTTTTAAAACTGAGATCTAATCAGGTTTTGTTTGAAGAAAAGGGAGTGTTTAAAAGCATTTCTCTTCTTCCAATTAGACCTTTAATGTAAGTGAAGGGTAGAGGGTTACCAGATGGATGGTAGCAATAGAGCGATAGAGCCTATCAAAAAAATGCCCATGAGGTCAATTCTTGGCCAACTTCCTAAACTTTCATGGGTCCTCAGAGCACTTATAATCAGTATATAACCAAAAGTGACCCCACAAACTGCCTCATTACTCCTGACTGCATTTACCAGGCTGATCCCAACTGCATGAGCACCAGGCTGGAGTTTCAGGAAAAGATTCCAAAAGTACCATGAAGGTTTCTTTTTTCTGCATCTGGAACATCACTACCAAATTAAATCTTTCTGTAGTTTTGTGTGAAAAATGCTGCTGAAATACACATTTACTCTAAAGCTGTAGTTAATTATACTCACAACAGAGAAAAGCAGCTGAAGCCAGGATCCCTTTGAACCACTAACTGATACAATACTATAATCACTCATACAGCTCAGTGATAACCATCTCTTTCTGGTGTCATGCTGCTATTCACATAAGGATGCGACTCTTCAGATGTGTGTCAGTCCTTCCGTGGAGCTTCTCCTTTCCTCATATCATCCTCTTCGGAACAACAGGCACCAGATCAAACTGTCTTTACTGAGTGAGACCGCAGCTAAGTAAGACAGGCTTTCTGCATATACACCATCTTAGTAGATAGTGAGTAGGTAAACCATTCCCTCCTTGAGTCTTTGCATGACTCTAGCTCCACAACCCTGCATCCTCTAATAACAGGCCCCATGGCTACCTTTCCTTTAGGTCACAAATGTAATCTCTTTAGCACACAATATTGCACAGGCTGCTCCACTGGAGGCTAAGTCCAAGTGTAAAACACACTATAAATGGCAATAATATGCAAGATTTCTCCTCTTTCCCTGAGATCAGTGGCCTGAGCTTTCTTAATCTTTTAGTGTGCTAGCTATCCTCAGGCATTAGCAGATTGAATTGCACCAGCTAAGATGAGTATCAGTGGAAAGCCAACGTTGGAGCCCTGGCTCTGAGTCATTTTGCTTTAGGCACAGAAAAATAGCAGACTGGCAACCTTATTTCTTCTACCAAGATGGCTGCACATCTTAAGATGGGCAGATTTAAGGCTTCTACTGAAAGGATGGGGAAATGGAGCAGGACTACTTACAATTGCATGGTTACTCTTAAGACCTCTTTGGCAAAATCCAGACTTCAGTGAAATTAGTGCAATAATGAAAGTCATCTTCTACAGTTCCTTTGGATGCATACATTTGCAACAGCAACTTTCAATTTTTCATTCAACATCACACTAATCCCATAAGGGAATGGGCAACTTTATTACCTTTCCAGCAAATAAGGGGTCCCTTTGACAGTACACCTTGGGAGCTTCTTACTAGGTAGTACTTTAAGTGCTTCTGCTTCTTTGGCTGAGTGGTTAATTTCAGATTGATATGATTAGAAAACTCTGTGAAGTACCGAAATCCTCTTTCTCCACAGCCTATACAATTCCCAGAAAATCCTGGAAGAATGAAGCAGAAGATATACACAGATTAAATGACTGGTACTATCTGCAAAGAATAAGGCTGTTTTAACACACCTGTATCTCCAGTTCAGAGCTACTGGAGGCCCTCAGCTAGGCAGCTTCCATGGATGTACATTCACAGTACATGTGTATCAGGAAGCAGCCAAACACAGGTAGATTTTAGTCTGAGCTTTTCTGAAACTTTTCCATCTTTCTAGATCTTACTAACTTATGCCAAAATCCTACCACCAATTTTCTACTTTACACAGTGTAGAAAGGAGTAACTCCTTGGCAGGGGGAGACCTAGGATGCCAAACTAGGAAATTTCCATAAGAAAAAAAAAATATAATTCCATTTTGATATGTTCAAAAACCCGTGAGCATCAAGCTGCATGCATCTTTCAAAACAGCGGCTAATCCATAGTAATCATTTCATGTGACTAAAATGAACAAATTTTCACCAAGACTGATTTTTACAAAGCACTTTCCAAGAGAGCTGGACCTTACAAGCTTCTGAAAGTCTTAAAAGCAATCATCTGATGTCAAGATTTTCATGGCAAAAGTTAGGAGTGCTTCAGAATGTTGTTAAAAACCTACAACCTCTCATGAAAGTAACAGATTCAGGAACAAAGTCTGCTTTTCTGCAATGTTCAAAACATGGTTTCAACAGAGTTGAGTTGAGGTCTGGAAGACAGGGTCCAGACTGAGAATTATAAGCACCCTTGATTTCCAGCGCCATTCACATCCATGCTAATGGGAATGCTGTATACAGATGGCAGTAGTCTATCATCTTCTAGAACAAAGCACAGGGCATGTTCTGAAATGGGCCTGTCTTAAAATCCTTGTTGTTTGAATAAGCCCTCTACTATCTAATGCTGTACAATTAAACTCTTCTGGCTTACTTGCCACTCCACTCATCTCTGAATTGCTTTCAACCCTTAATGAAGAAATACTTTATATTCTTTCTGGAACATGGATAATTATTTATAATGGAGTTGGACAGATTAATACCAAGTAGAAATGCCTTAATTCTGTGGTTGTTTGGGTTTTTTTCCCCTATTTACTGATCAGTTCAAGATCTCTAACAGAATCAATTTTCATCCTCATGACTATCACTATTTTCAACAATGCCAAGCACCATGGAGAACACTGGTTCCTACACTCACCTGGCAACCAAATTTGTAGGTTTATGAAAAGAAAATATTCAGTCCTTTTGACACAATGCATTTTCTGCAGAACTCCTATTAATTAGCCCATTATCTTTAGCCTTACTGTGCCTCATTATCACCTTTTACCATCATGCTGCTGAGGATTCCAAGAAGTAGATTATTTTCATCCTATTTCTCATGGAACTAAATCAGTCCTCCTCTTCTGCCTTGCAACCCACAGGAACTATTGGTGCCTTTCCATAGCTGCTGGAAACAGTCATCAGTGTTTCACAGAGCTACCAAGCCAATTCTCTCCTCAAAGGTACTAGTCACACACATAGACATTTAAATATATGACATGAGCAATGCCAGAGCAGAGATGTGAGTCACTAGGCTCATTATGAAACTATATCAGAAATGGTAGATGGACACAAAGCTGAGGGGTGGGGGGAAGAAGGCTTACCAACAAAGCCAAGTAGTACCACATTTAATCAGACTAAATACCATCTGTCCATCTATCAGACAGCTCTTATTGATCAGTTCTTGACACCTACCCTGATCAGTGGGGGAGAAACTCCTCTGAGGATGACAGTATACACCAGATAATCCCATGAGCCCATATTTCCAACTGTACCCAGCAAGGGCATATCACATCACAACTCCCATCTAACTCAGGTCAGTGGGATTTCTGCCTTACGTGCAAAGGTTTACGGTGTTTAGTAGCAAATTAAATAGACTTAAGGGAGAAATAACATTAAAGCACGTAAGTACAAAAATTAGGTGTTCTCAACAGTTACGCTAAACATTGCTGGTCTGGACCAGAATTTGAGCAGTGTGGTTAAATCAGGGTATTCATGTTTTATTGTAATTTCTTCCCTGTTGAAAGGTCTTTCTGAATATATGCTAGGCAGCATGATGACTGGAGGGAGAAATGAGAGAGCAAATTCGAAACAGGCTAAAGGAGCCAAAATATACTAAATCACTTTTACTAGCCTGTTAAAATATGCATCAAATGTGAGCCAGGCAGGAAACCTGAGTGCACATATGCCTGTCTTCAATAACCACGAAGCATTCTTGTATTAAAATTTTAAAGCTCATAATTGTAACCAATTATGACGTAAATGTGGGGGGTTCTTTTCCCCCCACACACATTAGATTTTGGAGAAGGATTAGATTTTGAGAAGCAAACTGCCCTCAGAGCTCCTATTGAGAACAATGTTCCTGGGGGAGCCAAGGGCAGAGTTTGTCCCTTAATCCACAGAAAAGTAGATAGCTCATCTTCAATAGTTACATGACCAGATTTCTTCTTAAATGAAAATGCTGTAAGCATCAGTAGAGGTAAAGAGTACGTGAATAGTTCACATTTAGATTGCCAGGGCTACAATTGACTTCTGCCTACACAGAAATCACCAAGCTTTGATTGCAGTTAATTGTGGAATCAAGGACTTGTTTCAAAATGGGCTTTTAAGGCAGGTTCAGCTACAGATCTAAATTTAATAAAAACAAGCCTCTCCTCAACATATTTCTAACTGAAGGTCATTAGCTCAAATGACTGCAGATAATTCTGAACTGACCTTTTTCTCTGAATTATTATGGCTTGAAATAAAAAAGAATCTCTTACCTAAAAGTGCATTTTTTCCATGATCATCTGGCAAAAACCGCTTGTCAACAGCGCAGACTAGAATGTGCTCAGGAAGGTTGGGAGATTTGGCTCCTACTAACAGGAAGCCTGCTGGGATATCAATTTGCTCCATGCACAGAGATACTAACCGTAAATCCTTGCCTGCTTGACAAAAACCTACAAAACAAACCAAAACAAATGATAAATCTTCAAAAGATTTCATTTCATTTTCTTCTTTTTATCAGTTACAGAAGTAAACGGGGCTTCACAACCTGATGTTGTAACTGGGGGTTTAATATATCCTTTTCATGGGAAAGAGAGGAAACTGAGATAGCATCTCACCAGATTCACTAGCTCAGAGTTTCAGACACAACAGATAACATTATTTTAAAGAGATCCTGAAGACATTCAAGCAGAGGAAAGATGTAAGTCTATAAAGACCAGACATCAAATGGCTCAGAAACTCAATTTTTCAACATCCATTCAAAACAAGAAGTTCATGATTGCATAACAAAACAGCTCTTTAAACATGCAAAAGATTTTTTTTTGGCCAAATTTTAGTTCACAGTCTTTTCAAGGTAACCAATTTTGTCTGTTGTTTGTAACAGGCTGGCAGCTGTACACGAACATCACTAAGTAATAGAAAGGAATGATAAAAATTGATGACTGAAGTTTAGTATTGCCCACTAAAGGAAAAATATTTTAGAATCTCTTTTTTAACTTGTCAATACATTTTAAGAATTCCAGCAAGTAGAAAATTAATTCTCTGGTTTTAGAGATGTACATGACGTTTTCTGTAAGTTTCCAACTCTCTCGAAGTCTCAATGGACTGCATGACTTAAGAGTCTCTGGTTAGGTTTTTTTCCCATCCAAGCACAAATATGCACACAAAATAAGAACATAACCTTGGTTCTTATGCTATTGGTCAATGTAGGGCTAAAGCCAGCAACGTAAGTCAGTAAAACTGGAGACTGAAGTGAGCTGTTGCTGTTCCATGTCCTGCAGCAAGTATGTGGCAGGCTGAGACACACAAAAAAGCACAGCCAGGCACTGCAATGGCAAACCTGGGAGCTCAGGACTCAGGGTGAGCATCAAGCATCCATGGTGGAGATTTTCAAACGCCTGGCTGGGGCAGCTTAGAGCAATTATGGGACTTCTGGAGGTCCAGCTGGTCCAATCTTTTGCTCAAACCAAAGCCAGCTTCAAAGTTTGATTCTTTTGACTATGTAAATTAACAACATTGTAAGAGCCTTCCATTAGCTGCAACAATGGACTTACAGGGATCAAAATCACCTGACACTTTTTTGTTCAGCTCCATGAGGTTATTTTGAGTGAGCAATTTGTACTTTCACACAAAGGAAACACAGGTGTGAGAGAAAGCAATAGTCATGTGGCTTCCTCCACAGGAAAGGATACGATCACATCAGGCTTTATGACTTCTGTTAGGCAGAAGTCAATGAAAGCACTACCAAGTTTTATGAAGAACCAGACTCTTATGTTGCATTCCCCTCTAATTCTCACTTCTCCAGCTGCAAGATCAGTGCTACAGTCTGGCTTTACATATCTCCCAGCAGCTGAACCTCCCACCCCCATTTCAGAATATCCAAAGACATCCCACATTTATCCATTGACCATCACTCTTTTGCTACAACCATAGAAATACCATAACATGGACAACGCATGCATGGATCTGCATGAATAAACATTTCACAGTAAAGAAAATCATAATCACACTAATCAACATTATTGTCAAAAACATACCAAACTAAATTTGAAGTTACTGTAATACCTGTTAAGACTTCAGCTATTAATGTATATTACTTACACTTTAATTTAAAATAATATTCAAGTAGTCCACAGTTGCTACAGAAATTGTAAGAAAAAAAAATCAAACCATTGAGGAAAGACCCTGACTAAGTAGGTGGAAATACAACGTGATCACAGCTTAACCAAGAGCCACCTCAACCAGTATTAACATTTGTGTCTGCACCCTTGTACTAAAACCCATAGTTTAAAACTTCAGCAAAAATGGTGAAAGTTGTTTTCTGTTTTATCTCAGAACTGTACCAGGCAAAGAGCATGCACGAAGTGGAATGCATGGAATCAGCTAGCATGAACTTCCTGGCAAGCAGTAGCTTGCTGAAGACAGGGCCTGATACAGGCTCAGTCTTGTGCCTACACCCACAGTCTGCTGAACCAGTTCTTGGCTGAATAGTGTCTTCAGTTATTCAGTCAGCTCAGTTCCAGCAACAGCTCATTTGAACTGAAAGCTCGCTTGGATTAGCCCTTCCAGACAGTGAACTAAAATTAAGTGACTTAAGTTTCTATTTACAAATCAGTGGACTATAACCGTAATTGACCAATAAAAAGTTACACATCAAAACTTACTCTTTTCTGATTAGATGCATTTTCATTTTAGTCTATTAAACCTTTTAAAGTGTATTCCTTAGAAACACACTGATCCTAATCGAACGGAAGACTAGGTAGCAGGCGAAATATTATCTAGCCTTTTCAATGTAATTTAGAAACATTGCAGATAGGTCTAGAAACAAAACACCCTTACATTCAAAACAGAATTTACTTATTCAAATGTTCACACTATTTGGGTATCATGTCTAGAATTTTCAAAAGTGGCCTTAAATATTTAGGCATTCAGGGAAACCTGAGTAGCTGACGTGCTTAGAAAATACCACTCTACATCTAGATTTAAAATAGAGAAATTCCCCACTGCTGACAATGTTGGCAAACAGGAAATCTGCAGACAAGGATTATGAAACAGCAAGTGCTGTAAGATCTCAAAACAGATTTAAACCTGCACATTCACACAATTACTCTTTAGCCTTGTCTCTACCTAAAAACTTTCAGGAAATGGCCAGAAGCACAAATGGTGACCAGTAAGAGGCTTTCAAATGAATCATTAGCAACAGCAATACTAGGACACCAAAGAAAGCAGGATTCTTGTTGTCAACATTGTTAACAGTTATGTTTCGACACAGACTTGCTTTCAGAAAGGGCACACGACACTGAGATGAAAGCAAAGACATGGATATTATCTGGGTTAGAAGCAAAATAACTTCAGCTACACTTGGAGCAGCTGCAAATCACCAATCTGCATGAGTCCCCTGGGCAGAGGGTACAAGAAAACCACCACAACATCTTAACAAGTTTATAAGCATTATCAGTAACATCTTAGTAGTACCAATGCATCAGTACCCTTAGCAGATGCTGATGTATGTCAGTTTATTATCATGGGCACCAACAGCCTCTTACCTGAGAGACTGTTGATCTGAATATTAGTATTAGAATATCCTGCCATTTAGGATATACAGGAGTATGCTATAGAAATGCTACATCCTACCTAATCTGGAGATAATACCTAAGATTTATCCCCTGAATTGTCTCAGATCGCTACATGTTCCTCTTCTTCTCCTTGCACAGTCTCCTCTGGCACACTCCTCTGCTTTGGCTGGCGACATCTCTGGATCAGGGACTGGCCAGCACATGCCTCTGTTATGTTCAGGCTGTGTTAGAGAGGAGCTATAATTACTTTTCTGCCTCTGGGGACATTAGTCTGGGGACTCTGATGTCATCTGCCCAGCTCCTGAAAATCACAAAACTTGCCAGAATTCGCTACCTTGAGGATCAATACCTCTCTGCCAGAAATAGCAGAAAGCAGCCACCAGCTTCCCAACAGACAGGCAGCAGAGCCCACAGGCATCTGCTGAAACCTCGTTTATTGAGAGAGCGAGACAACAGGGCTGGTGCTGAAGGGCTTCCTCAGGCTTCCCTAGGAGGGAACAGAAAGGGATCCCAGTGGGTGAGCAGCCAAGGCGGCTCAGCACAGACAGGCCTTCAGAGCCTCCGGGGGCTTTTCTCTTATTTAGTCAACAGCAACAAGAAGAGAGCTAAGGAGGGCTGCAGGGCTTGGCCAGGTACGGCTGGGGCTCCCTTCCCTGAGGAGACAAGGAGAGAATGCCAATCTACTTCTGAGCAGTGTAACTCCTGAATTTTCCTTTAAAGACATGCAGATGGTATGCTTAAGAGCCCTTCATTATCCTTCTTTCCCTTGGCTTTCAGGGCTAGAAATTACTCTTCTACTTTCAAGCTCCTGCCGCTTTTTAGAACTCAATGTGAAGGTTCCACCCAAGAAACACTGATTTGGAAGCACGTAACTGTTGTGGGGAGAGGAAGAAGGGATTCATCCCCTTCTCTCATTCTCTTTTCCCAGCTAGCAAGCAACACAGAGAGCCCAAACTTATTTTCTCTCCTATTTTGAAAGACTTCGCATTGATATTATGTTAGAGTTAACTATTTCCACATTAGGAAAGACAAGATATGATGTCTCTGTATGAGCAGAACTTGTGCTGCTCATGCTTAAGACTCAGAACATGCAAAATCCATTTCCATTTCATAACTATTCATTTATAATTGAGCTTGCACCTAATTCTCTGTGTCAAGCAGCACTAAGAGATACAACTATTAAGAAAAAAGAATGGCACTTCAGTGTCTTATTTACCTGTGTACCTTCGATAGAGCTCTAACTACGAAGAGGAAAAAACTCTCAAGCCACTAAAAAAACCCACCTTCTGTTCACAAAATTGTTCACCAACATGCAGTTATGAGAAGAAAAATGCACAGACCTGAGCTGTTCCATTAAAAATAATCATCTTCCCACAGGATCTCAGCTTTGTTTTAAATAAAGATTACTTATATTGTGATCACTTACATTGTGATTAGAGATTTGCAAATACCAAGAGCAGCCACACACATACACACAAAGATTACTGAACAGCTTTAACAGATATTATCTGCATTTCTTTGAAAGAAAATTCATTCGGTTTTGCTTCTGAGAAGCATTCTCCAACACCACCTCATTGAAACCAATCCAGTCAAGTCTTCCTGAAAATGCAAATGTATTCCCGGAATTGTCAACACCTAAAGTGCTGGAATCTTTCTTAAAAATGAAATCTGTATATATTCTACCTTTCCCCACAAGTAAGTAGCTTCAATGTGGGGTACCAGACGCTTGGTGTACTGCAGCAAATGAGGTATTTGCATAAGGAATTAGCTTCCAAGAATTACATATGAATTACCAGTCACTGTCACTTGCTATTGTAACTTCACAATAACTGATCAGGTGTTAAGTACCTGCTTACCTAATTGCTTTTGAAACTGCTTTGGCCCTTCTTTAAGCATCAGCTAAATTGAGGATTTACTAACAAAAGAAAGGTGCTACTATTGTGTTTCCCACAGCTTGCATAAAATCCTATTCCACAAATTAGAAACACACTCTTTTAAAGCTACAGCAAACAAATGGTTCAGAACTATTTCTTGTATTATTTTGTTGCCTATCTGAGGTACCTGCATGAAAATGAACAATTATTTTTCTTGAAACCTTATTTTCACGGAAGGTGTTAAATTAGTTATAAAAGTTCGCGTTGAGCAGCAAAAAGAAAAAAGCCTCTGAAAATAAATGAATCTCTTATGACAAATAGTAAGGATCAATAGCAATACAGTTGCTTTTTCCAATTGGCTAATAGGAGAGTTAAGGGATCTACTACTATGGTCAACTGAGAAGGAACAGCCAACAAACTGGTTCTTGTGAGGCACTGATTTTTTTCACCAATGAATAAAGGCATCAAGATCTACTTTTTCTATACCCATGCGACTGACACTTCAGCCATCTGAATAAAGAACAAGTCACCAAAGAAAATTATATGATGATTCTGGCACACATCCTGAATTCAGGAAAAGCAAACAGCATTGATAATTTAAAAGGGAAAAAGTTTTCACCCCATCTTTGTTAAAAGGTGGGAGGCAGGTTTTACAGCAAGTGGAGCTATGAAATGCAGGTTCTAGTACCAATATTTTGCTCTTGGATAAGCAATTAAATATGTGCTTAAAGCATTCAAACACACAGTGATTGCAGTTACTTTATCAGTAACCTTCAACATTTTCTTAATGTTATTTATCTTTGTAATTAAATAACTAAGATAAGGGATGCAAACAAAGGCAGCAATCTTGTGTACATCTCTGGAAGCGCATCTTAATGAGATGAAAGATGAACTATCAGATTAATATCTTACTGAGATATGGTCTGCAGCATGAAAGTTTGGGAACCTGGGTGTTTTAAACACTTACATAAACTGTCCTAACAGATCATTAGCAGCATTTAAAAAAAAAAAAAAAAACCACATTCTCTTTTCCTTTTCCTGATACAAAACCATTTTTCTCCTAAATCAGTTCCTTCAGGACATCACTGGAGAACATGGAACAGTTTGCATGTGGATGGAAGGTCACCCCTCAAGCAAATACACAGACGTTTATCTGAAAGCTCACAACTAACACTTTTGTCTGGATGTGCAAGTGCAACCAGGGATCACTAGAATGTGTGTGTGAGTCTGAAAAAGATCTCCTGATGTCATACAAAAAGCTATTTCACAATCATATACATGGTGGCCTTGGAGCCAGATAAGGTTTTCAGTCCTACTCCTGCTACTGGCAGGCTGGTCCAGAACTGTGACACCAGCAATTAAAGAACACTGAAGCTTTAACCTGAATGCATTCATAAAGATTTTATGCATCATTACACTTTTGCAAGGCCCTGCTGGCATGACCTGCATTTCTCCTTCCTTATTGTTTTTTTATCCTTAATAAATTTGAAAGGTATATTCCATCTCAGCTTTTGTCCTGGTAGGCAAAGAACCTCATTAGATAGAACTTCTTCCTCTTACCATCCTGTTGGTTCTCCTCTGCATCCTGCTCAATTTATTTTACATTTCTTTAACAGAAGTGATCAGAATTGCTCCTGTTCTCCACAGCAGATTGATACAGGATTTATTGATACTTGTCCTCAATAGAGAGTACCTTCCTAGGAAAACATAATTTTATGCTTTCTCCTTCTCTCCTCCTACCAATTTACTAGCTTCCAAAGGACAGCAAACACACTTCTGTGTGGAAGACAAATTCTCCCAACAATATTCCCCAGCTTCCCATAATCCAGGCTTTCTATTCTTTGTGTTACAGGGAACTGGCAGTACATTGTTAAAGAGAGTAAACATGCCCATATAAGCAGCAAGGAAGGGGTAAAGCCAAAAAAGTCACCATTTGCCACTAAGTACCCTCAAAAATGTCAAAGAATTACCAGTGACTAATGCTTTTATCTCTGCTACAGTAGGATACAAAACCATTCTATGAATTGTACTTCTTATGAACTCTGCACAAGGAAGTTCACAATTCCAGAAGGCATTTAATAAAATGTCAAGAATGGCTTTTGGACCTGGTGAGAAGGGTTGACTGTTTTCAAGTGTTTGTGGGGGTAGAGGGTGCTTTTAAGAGAGCACATCTGATATGAATAGATCTTCTTTCTTTAAGGATGTTCCATCTGCAGAGTAGAACAATTATGGGATAAAATGAACAAATTACATCGAGTTTACTTGGTCCAAATAGGTATGAACATAATGATCTCACCTTTTCTTTAATGCGTTTTAAACAGAACAAAACCAGAAATGTCAATAATTTTGTTCATCTTGATCAACAGTCAGAAAATCTCAGGGTAAACAAACAGTGGCCAACACACATATGGGAAAGACAAAACAAAGCTTCCACTACCATTCCTCTTATCCCCCTGGCAGCAGAAGCAACTCCAAGTCTCCTTTCTATTTTCTCTCTTCAAAGTCTTCATTCTGCCCATCGAAGTAACTAAATCCAGCTTTGCCAGTGTTTCTGAGAATAATTTAGGGAGAGACTGAGATTCAGCTGTACTGATGCTGACTTATGTAACTTCTTTGAGGACAGTAAACCACAGAAAATAAGGGTCTTTCAGAAACTAACGAAGAGCCACAGCCAATCTTTGACACTGCCTTCAAGTAACACATTACGGTTTATGTCCTAAAACAAGTCCTCTGAATCAGTATTTTCTCAGATTTAAAACCTTGACTGTAAACTGTCTTTCCAAACTCCTAGTGCAAGAGTTTCTAACTGTAGTAAGTGGCCATTATGCTGAGAATTAATTGCAAAGATCACACAGTAAAAAAAAAAGGTACCAACCATCAGTAGTGCAAGACCCTTCTGGGGCAGGTTTTTGTGAGTATGGGATTGGTGGACTACTTGAATCTGACATGTCTTCGTCCTCCTCTTCATCTTCCATTTCATTAACAGTTTGGTTGGTAGAAAAGTCCAGGTTTCCATTTTGTGAATACCGATGTACTAACTCTTTATCCAGCTCTTCTACCTTTGGCTTCACATCTGAAAGGAATCAAAAAAGAAAACCAACTTTTCACTTGAACGGCATTTGCATCTATCTCCTTTACAAAAATAACCAGCATGCCATTCTTTCTCCTTTGTGAAGCTTAAGATTCAGATTTTGTGTAACACAATGAACAGCTGTCCAGTTTTGGGGTTTATTATTATCATTATTATTATTATTGCCATTATTATTATTATTAATGAAATGCATCCCACCCTTTTCTCACACAGAAAAACAATTGAAATGTGGCATACTTTCATGGTTACCTTCCGGCAAGAAAGGAGGCTGGTCAGGATCCAGGTACAGCTGTGAGAAGATCGGCCGTGGGACCACGCTGCTACATCTCAAAGAAGCTTCTATAGAGTTATGAAGAGCTTCTTCAAATCGGGCAGATTTTAGTTGCCCTGCATATGAATTCCCCATGATCTAGAAACACAAAGAAAATCGCTGACAAGGGGATGAGAAAATGCATATGCAGACCATTTACAAATAAAGAGTGAGGTCTTATTAGCATCCATCATGACAGTGATGCAAAGTTATTAAGAAAGTATGCTATGAAAATAACACCTCTAACTAGTACTGCATGTTCACATCTCTTGCTCAGTCTGCTGCACTGGACCTTTTCATTTCAATAACAGCTTTTAGCACATTTCCAACACACTGCGTACACAGCCTCTCAACAGCCTCAGGAACCTGCCTGGAGTAGAACTTAATGGCGAATAGATAAAATCATTATTATTATTATATTTTCTAGGATTTTCAGTCAGCTACAGAAGGGTGAATACCACAGAAAATTAAAAACATCAAGTTTAGCTTCGTTGCTAGTTTTCTAACAGTATGTTTACATGATTTTACTTGTTCGTATGCCATCATTTCCAGAGAAAAAATACAGAGACATCCAATAACTGGACTTTTTGCTCTTGCTAATATTAACTGAGATTACAGAAAAGATCAGTTCTCATTTTTTCCAGGTCTTCACGTCTTGCCTTCAGAGTAACACTATGAATCACATGTAGTCTGATCCACAGAATTCAAATGATCTAATCATATTCTTACAATAAAAGATTTAAGTAAGTAAAAAATAAATAAATAGCAATCAAACCATACACAGCAAATGCTGTGAAATGTTTTTATTTTTAATTATACTTTATGCTAGCATAGTGATAACAATGTGCTTGAGGTAGGATTTTAGGAATGTATTAAAATGAAAAGACTTTACTTAAAACACCATGATAAAAACTAATCAACCTTTAAGAATCAGAAGATTTTTCATTCCTACAGCACATCATTTGCCTGAACTCTGTCCATCCTCCACATCTTCCACAACCCATGTGTTGTGTACAATCTATGTCAACTACTTTCATGGGAAACTATTAATAAAATACATAGTATGCACACAGGAAAAAATGCTGGTGAGCCAGGCTGCTTCATTTGCCTCTCTGGCAACCATACAAAAAGACTTGCCTGTGGATGGCGATTGGCACAGATTTACCTGAGAAAGTTGGTTAATATTAACAGAGGACATTTCTAGCTTGCCAAAAGAAAACAAGATTGCAATTGGAAATGCCAAGAAAGCTTCGAAACTGGCATAGAAGCAAAGCAGGAGGAAGGCTTGTTGGGGATACGCTTGTGCAAGACAGGTCAGGCAAAGGTACCACAGAGCTGGAGTCCTGCTGGGCTGTGCCAGGGGAAGCTGGGAGCCCTGGAGACCAACATCAGGGAGCCAGTACTGATTTCCTAACACTGCCTGAGGCCATTAGGGCAGCTGGGCCTCATTTGGAGTTGAAGGGAGCTAAGACGGGCAGAGCACGGGAGGGGGAGCAGGAGGCTCTCGCTTGACAGGGGACAGGAGCTGGCCTGTTTGGGTTGTGCCATCCTGATCCATCCTGCCCAAAAGAAACAGTTCAAAGTATTGATGCTTTAGTGTTTATGCTTTTGGTTCTACCTTTAAATGCCTAGTCCAATTAGGAAGGGCTTAGTTTTCCTCCTCACAGTGTAAATGTGAGGCAAATCCCAGTGTGTGCACCATTAGCAGCAGCACAGGAGGCAGCAGCAGCATAATGAGGTTTAAATGTGCTCCTGTGTCTGGTGTGGGGTTGAAGAGGCGGCAAAGGGTCTAAAAAAAAGTAAGTTGGTGAAATCAGAAGGGCAGGAAAAAAGACAAAAAAAAAAAAAAAAAAAAAAAAAAGAAAGAGAAAACCGGCTCATTTCTGTTGTTAATCCATGTTCCTGCCAGAATCTGCCTTTAAATGTGACCAAACCCAGTAATTTTATGTAACTAAATCAATGCTCCTTGTTACAAAAAGTTATCCAAATAATGTCTACCCTACATTACCCCATGAGGCCATGTGGTAAAAATAAACAAATAAACCCCTGTTACTTTGTAGAGTGAAATTAAGACAAGGTTTTCCTAAAACTCTGAACATGTGACAGCATCTGTGAGCTCAGGGGGATGTTGGACAGACAGTCCTGAGCGCCATTGAGAGTATCCAACACAGTGTCTGGGTGAAAATGGAGCTGGACTTGACTGAGGAGCTCCTCCCCAGTCGCCCGTCTACACTGATACACCAGCTCTCACCCTCACACCCACTTTCCAATTCATTTATCCATGCTACACAAAACTATGTCAGAACATACCTGCATGCACTGAGAAGTTTCTAAGAGGCAAGAGGTTTGATTTGGGAGTAAATAATTATTTCCACATCTACACACACACTAATTGGAGCTAATTCAGCACAGAGCTGGATAAATTCACAGAGATGAGCAGTTTGTACATCTGCAATACTTTATTCCAGCCCTCATCATTCCTTTTACCTGCACCACTGGGTAGCAGTGAAATTCGCAATTTGCCTACTTCTCTTAACAACCTTTTGAACTCTGCTTTAGTTTGGACTCTGCAGGATGTTACTATGTGCATTATGTGGACTACATAAGTATAGTAAGATTTGCTGTTGTTTTCCACACACACACATCTTCTTGCCAAAGAAGGAGATTCAGTTTGACAACAGCCACTCTCCAGGCTTTCCCACTTTACCTCTCCATCTTTGCCATTCAGTCCAAAGATTTTTATTTCATTCCTTTAAACCTTAGTATAGACAAGCAACTAAAATTGAGTAATTTCAAAACGAACCCTGCAGCAAAACATGAAACGAGGAGAATTTCCTAATATTCAGATCACATGCACCTCCAGGCTCTGTCAAATTCAGGATACTTCTCTGCAGATACTAAAGCATCATGTACTACTACCCAACACATCTCCACTGCCGCTATGCTTCTTTAAAGCAGATGTCCTAAACCTACTTCAAATTTTCCTTGCAGTGCCCCAGCAGTGAACTAGAGGGTTCACTGGGAGATTTGCTGGAGCTTGAGAACTGCCTTAGAACAAAGTTGAAAAGCATCCGTCACATCTCAGTCTGGGTCCTTACAAAGACACGTGAAAAAGGCAATAACGAAATTCCACTAACTGACCACAAGTGAGGTAGTATTAATGCTATATGTTTTAATCAAAAAATAAATATGGGCATTCATTAAGGGAATAAACCTACAATTACTGGGAGCTTTCATCAAAGCAGACAGAAACGGAAGTAATAAAGCCAAATTTCAAAGATGGTTGATTTTAGCACTGCATCACTTAACCATGCAGTGAAGGACCCAGGGAAATTCTGATCACTCTTTCAACCCCAGAAGCTGAACTTACAAGGAAGTCTTGTTAACTCAAGCAAATAATCTTGTCCCAGGCAGTCATCCAGGTTTCAAAAGACCTGTGCAGAAACATGACGCTGGATGCTCAAGAAGAGCCCAGGTCCAGCAGTGTGTAAGTACAGTAAACATTACCCACTAGAAAAATGGTAACTGGGAATAGTAAAATGGTTTAGAAAATTGGTACTACGGTACTTCACATACCAAAAAAAAGTAATCTCTGAAAAGTGGATTGTTACTCAATAGCCCTTGGGAGCTAGAACTGCACATTGAGTTGAAGCTTTTGCTAGTAAAAACATAATCAGATCATTCAGTACACCAGATACCGCATATTTGGCCTCCAGGTAGGTCATGACCCCAGAGACTTTAAAGGAGAGGAACTGAACAGGAGGATGAGGGAGGGGGTGAGTGTTGTTGTTATGGCTTAAAGCAATTTCACAATTACCTGATAGCGAATGATGAATCTGATGCAAACACCCTCCATTAAGTCAGCTCTATCAAGTCCTTACTTTGTGTTTAACCTAATGATGTAATTGTGTTCTCCCAAACACATAATCTGGCTTCTGATCTGGCCTAACCCCACAGGAAAGTTTCTCTTCAAAGGAAAAGAAAGCAAGTTCCTTCACAAGGAACAAAAAGCAAGTTCCTGCCAGGCTCAGCACAGCTTCTGTATCTCAAAGGGTTATCTTAGGCAAAGAGAGACCAGGCACCTATTTATGCCGCAGAATTGTTTGGGAACTGGTTGTTTCAGGCACAGCTAGCATTTTCTATTATTTATTGATGTTCTGAGAGTATTATTTTTTCCCATTAGAGTTTCATTAGGGTGCATTATGAACGTGCATACAGCAGAAAGGAATTGATAATGACAATAACAAATATGTATACTAATCAAAAGTGTAGACTTGAAAGTCAAAAAATATACATCCAGCATTAACTGTAGCATTCAATAGGGAAAGACTTATGTGTGAGTCAATACGAGAGTGCAAGGCAGCGTAGTTTCATTAACAGACCCCTTACCTCATAACCTTTGTAAGATCCCTTTTCCCCCCCCAGTCCTTTCAAGATCCTGAGATACTCGCCCTGCTTTTGTCTTGGTTAAGAATATTCAAATTCAACTGTAAAAGAGTTTACAATCTTCCGTAGCAAGTAGTAGATAAACAATTCATCCACAAAGTGTTTCAGGAAAAAATGGTTAGTTTGTATTGACTCTGTTTACAGTGGAGTTTTCTTTCAGTTTAATTTTTCATTTTATTTTGAAGAAAATATAGATAGTATCCAATATTGCTAAAATCTAGTCTTTTGGTCTGATATTGCCTCTACTGTGACAGAGGAATGGGAAAAATCAAGGATGCTTTTTTTTTTTCCGGACAAGGTTTTTCCTCTTATTGCTCAATTAATAGTATTTGTACATGGAGTACCGCATCAGGTTAGCTGGGATTTGGACAATTCCAAGGACAGAGAAAGACAAATGGATACACAAGAGAGCTACATACATAGGATGGTGCAATAGGGCAGCTGTTTCCCCACAATGTGAAACAGTAAGCAAATCACAAGCGGTGCTTAATACAGAAGCTGCTATGCCCTTACTGCTCCATCCCTTCCAACCCATGACTATATCCACTGCCTTCAGGCACAGTTCACAAAACAATAAATATACTAAAGATAAAATTCACACCTGAATTCAGGATAGTGTTAGTAAGTTGAACTTACATGTATGAAACTGTGAACTTTAAATCACCCCCAAATACTGCAAAAATTAAGTCTGAATTGCAGCTTTAAATTAAAAGTCAGTACTTCGGGAGTTTTCAGCCTCAGAGTATAAATCAGCAGTGATTTAACACTGGAAGTGAAAAAGGAAAACCATCAAGAATGGAAACTGAAACATAACCTCATCTCTTTTACTTAAAATTTTGAATGTCTCATTAGGTTTTCTTTTAGCAGTATTATTTACTGAACTGTACACATAAAAAGGAGTTTACAGCTGCAATCAAACATAGAATATATTGTGAGGTGTTAACTGCAAGTTAAGCGCAAGTCAAGTTTTACAAAATGGTAGCTCAGAAGTTTTAAGTTACAAGTTCAGCACTTACGTTTATTGCCTAACATCCCACACTTTCCTGCATCTTTCAAATGTTCTGATGAAAATGTCTCAGGCTTCAGATGGAATCTTTTGTAAGGGTGAAGGTTTAAAACAGTATTTCAAAGTTAAGACTGTGTAGATAGAATCAAATTCCGTAAACCCAACAACAGTCAGGTTTTCTTCTCCCCAAACTGGAGCTCGAAATCATTTCACAAGATTCCAGCACATGAAGCCTTCTGACAAGAACTGTACAGACCTTGCACTGAATTTACTCTTCTCCCGGTTATGGCTCCCACTCAGAAAAGAAATGTTGCATTTCAGGTTGGCTGAACTCTCACAGCACAGAGAGAGAGGAAAATTTGTGCTGTCAGTGCACCGGGGATGCTCAACACATTCCTCTAGTGAGGACTGAAAAGATTCAAGGATTAAGCATGTGGCAAACTTCATCTGATGCTATTTCATCAGTAAACAAGCAGATGAAAGAAGACATCTGAACTCACTACTTATTTCACATGAACTCACATACAGTGACTACACACTATGCAAAAAATTAGTTTCTGTGAATAAATGATACTACGGTAAAAGCATTTAAAGCAATATATCCCTTCCTGAATATGTAAAACTATATGAAAAAGTGCTATAAAGACACTGGAACATTAATGAAGCAAAACTGGACAACACCATTTGGTGGGGTACTTGGAATCAAGAACATCTTTTGACAACTATTGTAAAAGCACAGCTCATTTCATGGGCAAAGACTGTCTTATGCATGTAAATGCTCATAGACAGATAGGCACTATACGTTCTGTCACCAGTTGCACACACCCATACACTGTGACTGTCTTTTTTACACTCTCATCCACCCACATCTGTTTACACAACCCTCCTCTACCCCCCAAGCTTTTGCAAATATACCATTTACCTCATCTGCCTTCTCACTGTGGAAAAAGGAACTTAGTTAGAAACCATAAATAAACCACATTTTGTGTTTATAATATTAAATGTATGTACAGCCTTCTCAGTCTTCTCCTACTGCATCCCCTGGTGTTTCATGGAAAGGTCAATGATACAGGGTTGTGAACAGTGACAGGAAGTCAGATGTCAATTAATTTGACTATAAAGGCTATAAAAGAGTAGAAGAGTTAATGAAAATTCAGTTGCCAGAAGTGCAATGTCCTTCGTAATATAGAAGCTTTCCAGAGTTAATCATGTCAATTTAGTGTATTCTGACTCTAAGGCTTTTAGAGACCTTTTAAATGATGTTATGAAATTAGCAGATAAGTTACTGTGACCTTTTTTCAGGGTTTCTGAAATTAATTTGTAGAAGATGGAGCAAATCTTTTTATGTTACTGGGATCTTTCACAATGTACATAGGGAATGGAACATTACTATCCACCTTCAACAAGAGAGCTACATTTCCTTTTTTTTTCTCTTTTCTTTCAACAGAAAAACCTTCAGGTGGAAAAAAAAAGTTATCACCCTACAAAGTTAGCTTTTCGTTTTGAAGTTCTGCTAATATTGAAGACTTCATTATTTTAAAAGGAGTACGTACTCACACATTTAAAAAGAATATGTACTTGGAGGCTTACATGCTCATTGCAGAAGGGGCACAAATAAATCACTAAGAAGCACTTTCGAAAATCTCAGCCTGCTTCCTTGAAACAAGCATGCTTATACATAGCTTTCCTCATTTATGTTCTCTGCCCTAAATCAATAGGACTATTAACCACATTATTAATGCCAGTGCAATACAACCAAACTGGGAATGATGCTTAATCCCAGCTCTAAGATCAAGGCATATTTTTGCTGTGCAATTTTTATTTTGCAATTAGTTGCAGACATGAATTATGATTTATTCTCCTAACAACTTGGGGTTGTAGCACACATAGGCACAGTACACATTTGAATCCTTTCAGCTACCACTGCTAGTAACACAGCAGATAAAATTAATGTAGTATATAAACAATTAGTGCAATAACTATTTAAATGACCATAACTGCATGAAGCATTTTGCTCCTTACTGAAATGTTTTTCTGAGCCCAAACTTGTTCTCCAAATCATGTATTCAGAATTGACACCTGTTCCCAAATCTAACAGTTACTGAAACCTTGTTACTTTTATATACTTTTCATATGCATTAGTGTACAGTCATTCACTGACAATATATATTTCGCTAGTAATACACATATCTTATTGTAAGTTGCTAGCTAACAACTATATCAAGTCATTACTAATTCTAATTATTCAGAACTATTACAGTCTTATTACATCTTTCTAAACATAAAACACAAGTCCATATTTGTCAACAATTTTAATGCTGGTAATTATCACTAACTGCTTACTTTCATGAATTATATTTTTTTCCCTGAGGGACTGCATTTGTCTTGAGAAAGGGAAAGTTACCAGTGTTTCAAAAGAGCCATACAATAACAGAATATGAACTTTAATAATGATATCTCGACTTGCACTGCTCATGAAACAGAAGGGATGATGAACTCTATCAAGCAGATGTGGTCGGGTTGCAAAGATGCTGAGCACTTCACTTACAATCCCAAACATCCTTAGAATACCCTATCAGTAAAGTTTGATATTAACTCTTCAACACAACTGGACTAAAGAAGACCACCATTTGAAGCTAATGATACTTATGTGTTTTCCAACCACAGAGTTTGCTCAACTTGTTTGTCATGTTTGTAATTCTTACTAATTACCTTTTTTTCCTGCACACCCTTTCTACATCACTTACCCGCCTTCAAACCTCAATACTGTAGGTACATATTCACCTGCCTGCTGCTGTTCATTTCTTCAACAGGACTATGGAGTAGTACTGTGCACTATGGCTTAGTAAATGATGCATGTAAACTATTGCAAATCTTTAGGCCGTTAGTCTGCAAAAAAGATATGTTTTAAGCATCATAGTTTCTGCTTTTTATTTATTGCATGCACCAGCTACCATTTATGCAGGAATTTACACACACACTGCTTGACATTTTTTAAGACTGCTAATCAAGATGACATTATTTGACAGAAAAACAGAGTAAAAATTCACTACTAAGATCCAGAAAATGGAAGCTAAAATGCAATCCCTTCTGACACACTCCAGATTGCACAGTTCAACTGTTAAGTAGAAAAACCTTAATAAAAATCATGCCAGGTATCTGTATCAGCAGTAAAAGTGGGTTTCCTTATGCTCTTTTTTTAAAAAAACTATTTAATTTTTAGATTTTTTTCTCATGTAAAAGTGTTACTAAGTAAGGGAGACAAAAGAAATTTTTATTGCCAAGCAATATAAACGAATTGCTGCTATTTGTCTTACAGCGACATTACTTGCTCTGAAAATTCTTAATTCTAACAACACGTACTAACTGACACCACTAAAAAAATACCTTTCTGAGTAATAGGCATAATGGTAACACAGATTACATCGGCGCTTAAAACTTTCCAACCAGAGATGACCTGATTCCTCAGGAGCGTCCACTCAGTATTTTCTTTTTCCACAGCATTCATATTATCTGGTATGTGTCCTGGTTTGTGAAGGCTACAATAGACTACAAATAAAGCACTGGAGTAGGACTTATAAACTTCTGCTGTAAGCAATCCTTTCCCCTCCGCTGAAGCTGGTAGATTTGGAGATCTAGCATGGCAGTTCTTCAAATACACAACCTGAAAGTAATTTCAGGGTTACCAACTCAAAAAAAAGAGAAAGCCTCTGCAGTCAGAGCATGTCTGCAGCACTGCAAAGGATAGCACCCTGCACCCAAGAGCCTCATGTGCAGTGTTTCCCACATCTGCTTTACCTGTAAAGTGCATAACCCAGCCAAAAGCACCATTGAGTTTTACTCCTTTCCCTCTCCAGGAAGGTGATGAAACAAATCTCTAACACAGATTTGAAAATTAAAAGGTTAAATTAAATCAAGGAGTGATAAAGATTGTCTTAAGCAATCAAACTTGCCTTCCCTAACACACACTCAGATAGAAGAGGTTTAAGTGGGCTCTTGGTTCCTCACCTTCTCTGAAAAAATACTGTTTTCCTCCCTAAAGCCCTGCCTGAAAACAAAGCAAGTCTGAAAGAGAGTTCTCCTTGGTTTTTCCAAGGCTTGGAAACCATCAGCCCTAAAAAGGAACCATCCAAAGCAGAAGCAAGTGCCTCTTCTTTTGCAAAAAGGTTGTGACAAAATGTCCACCAGATTTACTCAGAGCACATTCCTGAACAGCTCTTCTGAAAATACCATTTTCAAATAGGTCAAAATGATCACATTTTTGCTCTTCTGAACTCAGAATATGTATTAGAAAGAACAATTCTTTTCTTATCTGAAGCTCCCATAGAGAGGCAAACCTAACATCATTCTTCCTCAGTCACTTTTAGCCCTTGATGCAGAGACCAAAAAAACCCAATCCCTGACCCAAACCAGCTGGTTTCATGGCCATTTCTATGCAAACGCAATGCACTGAATGGACAAGAAAGCCCTGCATAGGTCAAAACTGTAACAATCAGCTTAAATCCACAAGTAATGTCAAGTCTAACATTGTTTGGACATTTTTTGCATCTTCTCTGATGCTGGGAAGCAGTGTCTAAATTGCTCATAGAACTTTTATTTCCAAAAAAAAGTGATAAATTTACCATATTTAATTTCAGTGGAAATGAACTTCAAAGTGCAGAGTGCTTTGTGGAGTTCTTCCTTTTACATGTGTTCATCATATGTCAAAGCTGACTCTACTTTCTCCCCTCCCCAGAATACCACAAATTCTTTGGTAAAATAAACAAAGCTCTGTCCAGAATCTCTGAAATTACCAGAGGCAGCCCCTGTTTGACATCAAAGATGTGCATCACTACTTGGCCTTCTGCAGCATTCCAGATTTCAGTTAAGATGAAATTTGCAGCAAACGGGCAATCAGCAGCACAAAACTTTAACACCACATCCAGGCATGTATCTTAAAAGAAGAGCTTTGACATTCGAGCTGCCTTTTCTACATACTTAGGAATCCCAATATGTATTTGTTAGATAAATAGCCACAAATGGCATTTTTATAATGCCATTTAGGTCTGGCAAAGAAAAACCCTTATCTATACTTAAAACAGAAATGCAAAAATTCAAAATTACATACTGTTAACAATAGGAGAAAAAAACCCCCACATTTTCTAATGCTTATATTTGTGCTGTGATGCAAGTCATGACCTACGACAATAAATTGTATGTGGGATCTTTAAGTCTTGGAAGAAGAAAAAAGTGATAACAATATACATTATTTGTTGAAGACATTAGATATGCTTCTTGTTTTTCTCCCAAAAGGAAAAGTCTTAATGATGTTTGCAGGCTGGACTAGTCTATCCACAACCTAAACGTGCTAGCAGAGGCAATCGTGATTCCCAAGGCTGCTATCATGCTTTCGTGAGTGAGTAACACAGAAAATTCCCAGGTTCCATGCTTTCTTGAAGGCATGCATAGAAAATATCCAGTAAATACTGGCATTCAAGAAACTAGTGCTCATAGTACTTTTTTTTGACTGCTGCCACAGTAGAATATAAATGCTATGCATAAAATTCCCACTGCAGGCTAACATCCACTTGGAAAAAAGAAAACAACAAAGCCAAACCGAAAACCTGATAAATATTCTCTTTATAAGTTAAGAACAATTTTCCTCCAGTAGATGAGAAAAAAAGTCTTAACAACTAATACACTTCCATTTTACACACTGAGTAATAAAATTCTAGGGTTACAAATAAAATTAAGCATTACAGCTGAAATATGTATTTCGCTAGGCAGCTTCATAACACATTTTATATAGCCCTTAATTCCATATAGATATACATGTAAAATGTGTTATTCATTGTTTTACAGGGATAAAGCTGAAAATAGACTCAAACAGACACCCCTAAGTTTCTACAGCAAAGGCCAGTCCAACCTCATTGATAAATAAACCACCTAAATCCTTTCTTCATTTGTTATTGCCTTATTGCAAAAGTATGAAGCTGAAGCCTAGAAAGTCAAAGTTAAGGCCTGACCATCCATCTCTATCCTATCTGGCCACTCCCTTGTGTACCCCTCAAACACACATGCTATCATTTCCTGATGAGTCTAGAAAGGGTTATCAGGAGGGTTTCAAGACATGTGTCAGTTCTGTAGCAGCCTGAATGCTATGCAAACATCTTCTCTGTTTAATAGGCGATTTGTATTTTAGTAGGTTTATCCATTCCAAACTTTATTTGTTTAAAGGTGCCTTAACCTTGACATAAATCAATGCTAAACGCCTGTATAGAGTAATTCTGAAGAGTTTAAAAATTAAGCTCTTTGGAGAGCAGTATTTTGCAAGCATGATTTTTCATTAAAAAAGAAAAGAATAATTCCTTCACTTCTTTGCTCCTTTTTTCCCCTTTAAAATTATGCAATTTATTCTTTTTTTCTGCTCTTACAGTGTTCTCTTCAAGATCTCGATGAAACACCAGGTTAGTCACTATAAAAACGCCAGCACCGATGGCTTCCAAGGATCTTTTTCTTCCTAACACAACAATGAGTGTTTGCGTAAGACAGGAGGGCCAAAGAGTCGGAGGCCCAGGGTTGTGTCTTGCAGCAACCCCCCCTTCCAAAGGAAAACAAAAAGCACTGAACCTTTTCTGCCACATGCCTGGTCCTTCCCCCACCACCTCTCTGGCGAAGACAGCCATTATTACATTTCCTTTCGGGTTATTTACAAGGTCTTGGCTCTGACATTGATTTCTTATCTGTTTCTATGATAAATGTTAAGTGTTAATAAGCTGTCGCTTTAAAGTAAGATAATGCCAAACAAATTATAGAAATTAATTGATCAAAACCTATTCTTTAACATTATTTGTGAGCACTAAAACAAGAACAGCAAATATTGCTGGAGACCAGAAAATCCCCACATTTTTGTCAACCAATTAATAATAGTAGATTAGAAGAAGATATAGTTTAAACTAGGCAGTATCTTGATATCTAAAGTGAATATGCCAGGGGATATAGAAAAACCAGGCAGGCGCAGCTCCCTAAGGAACAAAGTCTTTTAATTTGTAAGTATAGGTTTTTACTTATTACTTCTTCAAGTATTTTGCTCACAGTATAAATTTTAGGATCAAAGTTGAAAGTTCAGAAATCTTTTTGGTTACAGAATCATTAAAATGATGAACATTTGGGATCTCAAAGTACACTTCTACTCTAACTGTCCTTTCAGACCTGCATTGACTGCACTATAATAGCTGCCAACATTTGGTAAGGATTAGCCTTTCATTTAGACAAAAGCAAGCATTCCTTAGCTAAATCAGCACTTTTTGCCATCAGACTCATAAAACCTTTTCACAACACAGATTTTCAAGAGAATCCTTTAGGGTTTTAGGATGCTGCTCCTTTTACTAAGTAACAAAATACACCCCAGGGTGTCTCATTGACCGCACTCAGCTGTCCTTTGACCTCTGCAATTGTTTAGCCTAACTTCAGGGCTACAGAATCTGCCTCCCCCCCATCAAAAAGGCTAATGTTGCTTCCTCCTAGCACCTGGCAAAGCAAAATCCTAGAGGTTCCCTCATCTTCCAAACTATACCATGTTCCAGATGTTGCCAAGCAAAATGCTCCTGCAGGCAGGTTTTGGGAACCCGCAAGCGCCACTCAACCTGGGCTGTGGCCATGACCCCCTTGCTCTGCTCTGCGCTGCCCTTGCCCCAGGGATACAACAGGTCATAAAGCAGGAATAGATCTTCAGCCTTCTGGGTACGCTGGCTATTTAAATGCAACAAGAAACTATGCAAACCCAATATTGTATACCGAGGCAAGCCTCCCCTGCTTTAAGAAGTCAGGAAAAAAAGACGTGTGAGAATCTCAGTTGGAAGCACAAATCTATCCCGATCATTACAAAGATCTGCATTCTTCTTGCCATTTGTTTTAAAGCCTTTGAGAGGACAAACAAGCAAACAAACATCCATCCTCCAAGTGCATAAAACAGCTATTTAGCTAGCTGCTTAGGTATTTGCAGCAGCTCTAAGTAAAACAGCAGATGAAAATTGTTACAGCTTCAAAAGAACTGTCATTAAATAATGAGGTTGATCTCACTGTGGATATGTAACAAAAAAAATGGAAGCACAAATCAGCCCTCTTTGGTGAAGGCCGTTTAATTATATGAACTGGATTTCAAGATTTTTTTTTAAGAACCTAAACATTGCACATGCCTGAAGAAAAAATTAAAATAATTATTTACAGACCACACTGTTCCTAAAAGGTAGGCGATGCAAATGAAAGCACAGATGCTGAACAAAACCATGCAATATATTGTCTATTAGGAAAGGCAAGTAAAGTACCTTCTCGGATTCCTTTTAACCTATTTGAAATGCAGTCATGATTAAAGGATGCAGCTAAGAGCCTCAGAAGTCTTGCTGCGAAGTTGTTTAAAACTCTTGAGCGCCTGAAAAATAAGAAAGGAGAAAAAAAGATTAGAATTACTTGTGACAGCATATAGTTTATAACAACGTAAGAAAACCTGGTTTAGGGTGAAAATTGAACTGGGGTGGGGAAAGGAGGGCTGACAACTTAAAAAAGCATCTTTTATTTATAGGAATACTTGACTGAATCTGCATGGCTGCTTTTCTGCATTCTACTCGAAGTAAAGAACAAGTCTGTCACAGAATCATCTGCAAGTGTTTTGTGCTGAAGCTGCCAGATGAAATATTAGAAAGCTAGCACAGCAATATGAGAAAATTACCTGTCACAGAGACATAAAAAGAAATAGATGATAATGTAGAAGCAATTATTTTCCTATTGGCTTAAAAAGAAACAAACTGAATGGGTGAGCAGTTACCTATGCTTGAAATGGAGATCAATGTTCAAACTAAAATCAGAATTAGCTGGTTGCTCTCCTACTTGACATCCTAGAAAGGTATTTAAGTGAAAACATTTCTAATAAAAATTGCAGTTTATAAAAGAGAATACACTTGAAATACCTCAAAGAATGGTACCAATGGTGTAGCAAGCATCTGACAGAAGAGCAACTTCTAAAATACCTAGGGCTATACAGAGCAGTAATTATCATCAGGAAAAGCTTTAAATTAAGTTATCATTGATTGGACTTCGACAAGGCTTTCTTAGGCACATAAGCTGGTTTGGCTTCTCAATAGAAATGAAAAATATTTTGCCAAAAGATTTAAAGGAATTTTTCTTGTTGCTCACAAATGGGATTTTTGGCTTAAAGCTGGCACCACAGACTTGGGCCTGCTGGCAAAACCACAATGCAAATGACTCTTTCAGCTGTAGATCTAGAATTCAAAACCAAGGTTTTGGAATTAAAGCCAATATATTTTTAAGCTTCCTGCCCCTCATCCTCATAATAAAAATCAGCCTATTAGAAGGGAGCAGCTATAACCCTCACCTCTCACTCAGGAAAGCTTTTGGAGAGGCTTGTGAGCAAAGACATTGAACAACTCTACTGTCAAGGAGCTGTGATGCTACCTTGGGCTGTGCATCCCCACCATGCTACCAGTGACTATCGCAGATGGCCAGCAAGGTTAATGCACACAGCTTCTGACCAAACTGTAGGGCTCTGCAGAGCCTTCAGTGCTTGCAGAATGTCAGTAATCCAATTCCAACAGCTCCTGGCTCTGAAATTGCTATTTTTCGGACACGTGCTGAACATTTCACCTGCTAGTAATGACATTTTTGTATTTTCTTCTAATTACACTCAAAGCTAAGACCTTTGGCCCTAGGCCACAGACCTCTATTCAGGCTGCACACATTCTCTTAAAGGCCCCGATCCTTTGTTGTCACTCTCAGTCTTTCATCTATTATTTACATCCATTGAGAAGAGAGATACTCTACCATTTGTGAAGCTTTAAAGCTTCTAATCATCTTAATTTCTTCACCTTTCAACCAGTGCTTCCCCTTATGGACCAATGCCAATAGTGTGACAAAATAATTTTTCAAGCCAAGATCCTCCTGGACCGTTCCCAAACCTTGACACACACTGGGGCTGTAAGTGCCTTTTGTCCTTAGCCGGCTGCTTTTGCAAACACAGACCTTTGCTCTGCTTGGGAGGGGGATGGATTTGCCTGTCAGTGGCTTGGGGGGAGTTTTCTTGTGGGTTTTGTGTAGGGCTTTTTTCCTCAATTTCTTTCAGTCAAAATGTCTGACTCAAGTGCTCCAACTAAATCAGAGATACTGCAGTGAATCTTCCCTCTTTTAATAACATTAAGTACCTTCTGAAATACAAATAGCTACTAATTTTAAGCTTACTGTTTTTTCCAAAAGCTAAACTGATGATACAGTGGTTTGGTTTTTCAATGACAGATTCTCACACAATATTTAAGACACACAGAATACCATGAACCCTTTTTCTGACTGGCAGCATTAATTTGTCCTGACCTTACAACACAATGCGATTAAAAAAAATCAAACAATATCTTCATCTGATGTTCAGATCATCTCCTTCTGGTTCCCCCTTATTTGCAAATGAAGTAGGAAACAAATCAGCAGCATTTTTGTCAAGTTCTTCAGAATTCATCAGCCACCACCAATCTTCATTTCCGAGACCTGTGGGATCTGCTAATGTGATCCATCTTGGCTCTTTCTTCCAGTGCCGCCTGGCTTACTTTTGATTTCTAACAGTGCTTCCTTGTTGTCTGTCCCCTCTGAAGACCCCCCAACCCCCTTGTCTTTTCTTATTTTCACCATTTGCTTCAACCAGCAGTTCACTTGAGACTCATCCATCTTACAATGCCTAAAGTGACAGATGCTCTCAGGAATGACCATACTGCTGAGCGAACAAAAGATAACATCACCTCTAGGAACTCAGGGAGTAATACAACTTCAACCCTAAGACACAGTTATCCTGATGGACACAGCACCATAAACCAATCTCAAGAGGGGGAAAAAAAAAAAAAGGGAAAAACAATTGCAGAGGAAAGGAATCTGACACAATTGAAAGCCAAAAAGAGTATTCTTTACTCTTCTGTTGTAGCTGTAGTTAGTGGTGTTGGTGGCCTATTTTATTTTATTTTTTTCCAAATACCCATGGAAGATTTTTGTAGAATTTACCAGTAATAAAATCAAGAGGCCCAGAGAGAGTAGAGAAATTTCACACAAGAGCTGTCTCAGGATCCCTACAGACTTGAATGGAGGAAGAAGGCACTTTAGGACAGTTTCAGCAGCATGTCACACAAGTCCTTCGCCAAAACATAAACATTACCTTGTTAAAATCTGCACATCCTACAGACCAGCTGTTGCTCAGTTCAGTTCTACAGGAATTCAGAATCATTATGCAAGCCTGTGCCCTTGATGAACACATACTGTAACCGGAGTGAGATTACTTTAATGTCATGGCTGCTTGATAAATCTGTAATTTGCAAGTAACAAACCCCCAGTGTTTTGACGTTTAAACATATACCATTTACAACAAAAATTAAATTAGAATGATAGATTTTCCAGCCAACACCTACAGACCTGACTAAGAACAATGTCTGCTGTTAAATGAAGATCTGCACTCTATGCCAAATAAGACAGAAGTAAAAACTGCTGGATTTGAAGTATGCCCAAAATTCTCTATCCATTCTTATGGTGGAACAGGACTTGTTGAAGAGGGAGGAGTCCTGGGTGGTGCTAGAAATCTTACTTAACAAAGGAAAGGTCGTAATAGCATCTCCAAGAGATATACTGGCGAAAGTGCTGCCACAAATGCTGGGAATCCCTTCTCTGTGGTGAGATGCAAAGAATTCCCTTCTCTCTCAGCAAAGCTTTATATAACATCTCATGGTCAGCTTTCAAACACTACAGGAAATAACCATCATTACAGTACATGAGTCTGACAGCAAGTGAGTTTAATGGACATAAAAGCTGGAGTTATAAAACCCAAGATAGGCAGCCTATTAACCAAATGCTTTCTGTTCAGCGTAAAGTCAGGGGGAAGTCACAATATGCATTTCTTCAGCTGATGGCTAAAGAATTTGTGATGAGTTATGATTTTAGGTCCTTATCCCAACCTGGAGTCTTTCTATTGCACTCACATAAGACAGCTAACATCAAAGCACCAGACTGTAAATACAGAAGGTATATATACACCAATTTTAAATGTAGGTGATTTTCCCACAGTATGCCCTGCAGTACCATTTTGGACCTCCAACAAATGCAAATAAAACTAACAACCACTCAAGTCTGGTCCTTCCTAAAAAGGATGCCAACTCTGGACCCCACACAACCTTTAGAGTTTCTCTCCATTCTGAGCCATCAAGTGACCTGGCACTGAAATCTTTCATAAAATCTCATTCAACTGGGGAAAAGACACATAGGAAAGTGTACAGAGGATAATTATTAGTACATAGTTGAAAGAGTTATATGCAAGACTGCTTTCCACCTCACATCCCAGCCTGCTCAGTCCACATTGCTCTGGAACCCCAGTCAAGCAGCATGGCTCAAGGTATGCTATAACTACCAAGAAGAAAAGTAATGAGAAAACCAAGTCTGGGAGATTATCAGACACATTCTGCCGTGGTATCTGTACGCAATTTTCACCAGCAGTTCTATAGTACTTTGAGTGTCAAGATGTCTGGGAAAACTTTCTGAAGTTCCTTCTAACACTATCAAACCGAAGAAGCAAATAACTAGGTCTACAGTTAAGTTCCTCACAAGGAAAATTCTTGGAAATTATATAATGCTGTCATCTGAAATACTTGAAAATCTTGACATCAGATACGGTACAAAAAGTAGAAAACTGTATCCTGCCTTTTAAAACCTATATTCTGCTCCCAAACGGGCATCTTATCATATAGTCCTTACATGTTGCACCTCCAAATATTTATCACAGTAGGGAGAAGTGTTTATGGTTAATATGCCATCCATCTTCTGCACGCTGCTGCTTTTAAACAAGACAGAGTGTGAAGTAAAAGGTCAAAACTACTAGAAAGAGCCCTGAATAGAAAGTCTGACATTACAACCATTTTGCTATAAGACACAAGGTGTAAAATAAGTTCTTGGAGTCAAACTCCCTGTGCATTGCGGCAGGCCAAGGGTACTGATCCAAACAGCAGTGAATAGTGACACAACTGTTGGCATTAATGTGTTCAGTAACACCAAACTGCTTTGAAAATCTCCCACTTGTTGAAAGCAACGTTCTTCAACTGAAACTGCATATTTTTACATGCATGTACGTAAAATGAGTTCTCATTCAATGGCATTTCAACATGGAATAACTGAAATATTGATATTAAACTTATAGGTAACTTCTGTCATTGCCATTAAGTTATTGACACTGAAACTTGACCTTGAAATGACAGCTCCATTAATGCAAGTCTTACTGGGGAAGGTTTCAAAAAGGCCCGATTAAATTAACTACTTTTAAACACAATGGGATCAATATGTATGCAGAGAATGTACACCCCCATGGCAAGTTCTGCTTGCTTGATTGATCAAAAACAAAAAAATCCCGTGGCCTTCCAGATCTCAGCTGGTGCCAGAAATCCACATAGAAAAAAAAATATCCATCTAAATGAAACTCTGAAAAGGTTTACCCTTCACCAGTCCATTTGCACTTCAAAAACTTCTTAAGTCCTTCAGCTAAACCCCAGGGTTAAACCATTTCAAAAAATGAGAGGGGGTTGGCCATGATTTATCTTCCTTCTGTGCTCTGGACAGAGCTGTAAAATCTGCATGCTGGCATGAGTGTGTGTGTTATAGGCTTGTTTTCAGGAATCTTGGATGTTTACCATTTTTAGAAGTAACTCTTCCAAATTCCTCACTGTCATTTATCTCCTTCAAACAGATGCAAGTACCACTTGTAGAGCAAAATCATGATTTCTGCTCACTGGCAATATTTAATGGCCGAGCCTGTGAAATCAGCATTTTGAAGAAAAATATAGCAGATCTCATTCGTACCTGTAAGTATCAGCTGTTGCCTTAGGGAATTGTGTTAAGGGAACATTTGTTTAAGAATGCAATTTAAGCCCATCCCTTATATTTAGTAGTATCAAACGCATTTTTAGCAATAGGCCCAAAATAACTTTCCATTTGTAGATAGATAATCGATGTGTTGGGTCACACAGGATACATTTTTCAGCTCTCTGTACTTCAAGATAACATTACCAATAGAAGGAAAACGGAGATTTCATGGGTCAGAAATTCTCGGTCACAAGGACCTTCAGTGCTGCTGTCAGCCTAGTAAAACTCAATCAATATACTATTGCTTTGTATGTCCGCTATTAAAAACCTTGCACCTGAATGCCTACATCATTCTTCCCGAAGTAGAAATACCAACTCAACAATTTTACTGACATTCTTTGAGCAGAAATTCATAGACTCCAATATTCATTTAACGTGCTCAAAATAGAACCACTTACATCTATAAAAGAAACTTACACCTCCTCCAAACACCACAGATAAATCCTTATAGCATCAATGTCACATAACAGCACAAAGTGGGGGCACTAAAACTTGGTTTTCATTTCAGTTTTTCTATAGCTTTTTTCAACTCTTAAGACCCAACCCTATACACCACGTATCAGTGACAACTCCTATCAGTCTAAATTCTTCAGACTTGTATAACAGACTTACTCTCAAGGTAAATAACAATAAGAAAAAGATTCAGTATTATCTGGTTTTGCATGAAAAGGGCCTACTTATTTCCAAAGTCCTTTTCAGATTTTGCTTTTATCACAGAATTTGTTATCTTGCACTCTAAAACAACAGAAACAGGTGAAAAATACTTCACGAAGAGACAGAAATATGCAGATCATGCCACTGTAAGTCGAGTCTTGATTTGACCAGTGGAAAGCTTTAAAAACATTGACATTGTGCTTGGTTTTGTGCAAGCCAAATGCTGGCTGTAACAAAACTGCAGGGCTAATCTGAAGAAAAAAAACCCAAACCCTAATCACTCTATTAATCCCTACTCAAATCCACAAGGATACTTAAGTAAGAGATCGTGGATATAAGAAAGAATAGCATCCTACTCAGCATCTGACATTCTACTCAACTCCTCAGAGTCTGAAACTCTACTTTAGAAAAAGAGTGTAAGACAGTTTATAGCATATATTCTCTTCTGAGAACACTTTTCATATATGTATATAAAAGTCTGCAGTATAACTACAAAACTGTGTGCTTTTGCAAAAACTGTAATAGAATATTTATTTGACTTATGGCCTTCACAGGCTCATAAATACAAGACTGTGCTGAGGGTGTTCCTAAACTTGCATCTACTTCTGGTGTGCTTGCAAAACTTTATGACTCCAGTTGCAGCCTCATTAGCAAAACACTTCAATTTCCCTACATATGCTAACACTTGCTATTTTATCAGAAAGGTTTTGCAAAGGTGGAGGTTTATCCTTACTCCTTACTACACTCAGTACCAGGAACAATTTTTATATGTTATTTCTTGTAATAAAGAAGTCTCGAGTATTTGTTTAGCCATCCATTTTTCAGTATTTATTTACAAATCCTATGATAGACCCAAACGCCACTCTGATCAACAGGATTCAGTACTTCTATTCAAAGCAAAATGAGCATCACCACAGGCAGGTAAAGGGACTTTAGGAACTGAAGTCCAAGCAGAGTGAAACAGAATTCTATAAAACCTCAAACAGAGTGCAGTCTGCTTTCCAAAAAGAAAAGAAAAAAAGAAAAGCTGGAAAAACAAAACACAAACAAGAATTACCCTGTGGATTCATTATCAACCAGGGTGGCAGGCCTTCCTCTAATTCCCTTATAAAAGCTCATGACTACCTGCAGAGCCTGGGAGTGCAAATCACATTAGTGGAGCCACCAGATGACCAAAGAAAGCACTGGAGGCCTGGTGAAACCAGTAAACAAAAGGCAGCATTCCAGCTGAATGCCACTGCTAGAGTCAGCATTGTAAGATGCTTGGATCTGATAACCCAAAAAGCAGATTAGCTGCAGGCAACAAAAGAGTAAAATAAGAAACAAAGGGCTCATTTTGACACATGAAGAAATCATTTCCATTAAGCTGTTTTGAGTATACTGTGTAGTTATAAAAACTGCTCCTGCTAGAAGTGACATTTGAAGCAATGAAGCTTTGACAGTGCGGCATCATAGACAAGCTTCTGAAATAATGCAGCCCTGAATGCAGTATAATTTAAAAAGGCAATCTGTCCTCTTTGCCTCTGAATCTGTGTGACATCTTAAAGGCCTAATAATGATTTTTAAATCTGTTGTAGAGATTTCAGTTACAACTTTCAGTTAGAAGACTTAACACATATTACAACAACACGACACCCCAGAAAAAACTGAGGCTTGACAAACAGAAGATTCCTTAGGTTTATCTGTATTTAAAAGTATCCTGCAGAGAACGCACATAGTACAATTACACAAGAAGGTTGCCTTCTCTCCCCAGACCCCATCTCCTCCCTTGTGTGTCACTCACTCACTCAACACAGGAAAGAGTCATATTCCTTTCCAGAATCTTAACAAAGGATTTTTATCCAGAAACAAGTCTAGATATACTTTAATCACACGGACCAAACTCCAAAATTGAGACACGGAAGGCCATGCAAAAATGATACTAGAGAGATAGAAGTCAAATCTTTCTTGGCTAAAATTGGAAAAATTGCCACAATTTTGTCTTATACAATAAAGAATTCTATTCACTTAAAGCCAAACCAGGTCTTTTTCTTTCTTTCTCAAGACGGTGAACTGGCCTGCTATGAAATATCCATGAGATGGAAAACATTTCTGAGGAATGCTGTGGCATGCAGAAAACATTTCAGCTTGCTAGCTGCGCCCTCTCCATCTCCTGTTTCTAGCACACAATACAGAAACATGGCACATGATGAGGAAACAGGCCTCCCTTTAACACAACATTTCTTACCTGGCTTTTGCACATAGATTGCAACTAAATGTACTATGTCATTTTTACGTCAGCAAATGTAAAACAATCTACTAGGTAAATCATCTGCGGAATGGTATATTCCTTCAGTAGGGATGGAATTTCACAAGCATAGTCATCCACAGCTAGCTGGTTCTTCTCAGCAACAAGTGCAGGAAAAATATACCCAGAAAACCAACTCAGCAGAGTCAAAGAGGGACAGCACAAAAGAACAACCTATTGCTGTGTCCAGATACAAATACATGGTATGCGTTTACACAGAAATCCTGCTATCAAGGCTCAATGAAATCATCTGTAAATACCTTCTTCTACTTGGTGACTTTGCCAAAATACAAAGCTGTTAAGTATATCTGAAAGGGGAAAGGCATAATGTAGACATCTAATTATGGTAGACATCTAATTATGGATATCCGCCAAGGCCATCTGTAGCAACATACTGACATCAAGACAAACCCAAGAGTAAAAGCTGTGTGATGGTTTAGGGCAGGTATCATGCACACGTGTTTTTCCCCTGGTTCCAAACTATTCTGCTTTGGAATATCACCATGGTACCCATGCTGCTTATAGTATTTTTGCTGTATACATGACCTCAGAGACAAATAAGGTGGACAGGCCCCTCTTCCATTACCGTTCTTTTAATGATATCTTCTTATCTAAAGCAGCACTCAGGCATAAACATGCCCTCATAAATCCACAGAGGGAAAATGTACCAAAGGATGTAAGAAACATTGTTAGGAACAAAGCGGATTTAAAAAAGAAAGATTACTTGTGGTCAAAATGGGCACACATATGTGCTATCTAAATCTACACAGCACATACACGGAGGGGAAGCACAAGATGCTGTCGTACATCAGGCTACCTTGTTGTACATCTTGCACCCTTATACTGAGGAGAAGGAAAAATAAATTGAAGTTCAGAGATTCAGCCTATCACCATTCAGAGAAACACTTCAGTGTTTGTTATTTATAGCCATCTAACAGTCTGAATACGAAGATGGATGCAGCTAGTAATCACATAAAATGATCCACTTCAATGCTGTTGGCCTTATACTGCAAAGAGAAAACAGCATGATCTTTGCTTGGCAGTCATGGACAGTAGATTACCATTAATGATTTTTCACAGTATCTTTCTAATAAAAATGTCAGAGCACTCTAAACAAAAGGGCAAGCTGGTCAGTTCAGAATATTAAAAAAAATATCTTCAAATATCTAATCCAAGCAAAACCCCATATTTCACTTCCAAAGTGCTTTTCCAAACAAGGCTATTTCAAGTTGTGGCACCCTGGGTTCCTCATCACTAAGATATTCCAGCAAAACAGAAATTCTGTCAGGACTTGCTGCTTAGCTGTTGTTCCTTGCGCAGAAAGATACAGTGTGGCCAGGACTCCCTAAAAATACTAATGTTAAAAGCCTTTATCTCTTTGAGGAATTCTAGTTATTTTTATGTACGGGCAAGCATCTGACTTGCAATTCTGCCCTCAGTTGAGATTGCCATGGACCCAGTTCTGAGCACCTGGGAGGTGAAGAAAATTGGTTTCTTGTTCATAAGGTCACTCAGCAGACCTGGCAGAATGAAGACCTCCACATACACTGGAAAATTGATGGGGTCCTTATAAACCTGATAGGAGGACCAGAAACTGATCTGGGCATCTTCACTACTCATGCTGATTAACATCCACCATGGCTACAGTTTGGTTCCACATCCTCTCAGATAAAACTGCTTTTGTTGAAAAGCCCTCTAAATAAAGACTTTTGCAATGCCCACAAAGCTCCCTAAAGTAATATACTGGAGCTAAATTTTGGGCCACAAGTGTCTGACATTAGAACAGTTACCCCCCTAGAGTAGAAAGGCTGAAGGAGGTGATTCTGTGTCTCTGCTCTCGGGAGACCTCACTTGGAGTACTGTGTGCAGTTCTGGTGTTCTCAACATAAAAAGGACATGGAGCTGTTGGAACAAGTCCAGAGGAGGGCCATGAGGATGATCATGGGACTGGAGCACCTCCC
>JAOEHY010031173.1:36846-47840 GCA_025447955.1 Psilopsiagon aurifrons | reverse complement strand
GACTCAGAAAGTCCTTGATCAGACCAAAGCATTCTAAGCAGTAACCGAAAACATTAGTGTTATCAGCACTGTTCCCAGGCCAAAAGACAAAACCACATCACTGCACAAGCTAGTAAGGAGAAAAATGACTGCTACTGCTAAACCCAGGACAATTATTTAAGTATTTCCTCTTAAAAAGAAAAAAAAAAAAAATTCTGTATGAATTCTTTATTTGATATTAACATTTTATTATTACATTTTATTATTATTGCAGCGTGTGTAAATGTTCACCTTGAATATCTGCCTTTTTTAGAAAGCTACTTCTTTTCCTTGCTATATGCAAGTGTATGAAAACAGCAGCACCTTTTTACCTACACTGTAAATTGTCAAAAGATGCCTCTGTATTCTCAATACATACATGCAAGAAAATATTAGTTCATGGCTATGGTACCACAAGCTCAGTAAAAATTCCCATATTTCTAGTAATTACTGTATTTGGGTTACTCTGCACAGAAGCATGTGTAGATTTGCATTAAATGCTACTTTTCAAAAACTATTTCATCCTCTACTTTAGTAATATGCCATATTCTGTTGCACTGCAAAAATTATGGTACAGTGATATATTTGAAAAACAAAGCAAGCAGTAGCTCTATTTTTACCTGGATGTTTTATATACTATATGAAATACTGGAAGTAACTGAAAATTAAAAATTTCTAAATTAAACCTAGCTATCTCCTGGTCTTCTACAGAATCTAAATCTGCTAAAATTTTAAGTTGTCTTGCATACAAATGCTTGCTGTGTGCTGTCTTTCTTTAGCTCATAATATCAGCCTCCAGTGAGAAGAATCAATCTAAATGATGTCTTACAGAACATTTTGCCTGACCAAACTACAGCATATACATGCAAATCAATACTCATGTTTTTCTTTCCTCATAACTTTGTTAGGATGGTAAATTTTAAAATACAACAGCAGTAATTTTTCATTTTTGAATCTAAATAATTATTTGCCTAAAAACTGCATCCTGAAGAGACTGCACTTTCTTAAAATTCCTTTGTGTATGAATTTGCAAACTGAGTACATATTTTACCACAGTCCCTCTCTTCCACAGAGAAATCCATCAGCAAAGAGAATCTTCACATGAAAATAAGTTTAAGTCTCACAATACAGAGACTTGATTAGATGTGCCAACCAGGAAAGAAGCAATGCTGGACTGGCTATTCACAAAGAAAACCTGCTTTGTAACATCTCAGTTAATGATAGCCTTGGCTACACTGATCATAATATTGTGAAGTTTGGGGTACAGCTGAGTGTGCTGAAGGTTAGAGCTAAGACTAAGGTTTTCAGGAGATTCCCTTTTATTTCATTCATAAAGTCATGCCCAAGACAAAGACAAGGAGTCCCATACCCCTGAAAACATATTTATTTGGACAACTACATCAGTTTAAATTCTGTTACTGAATAAGGTCAAACATCAGTACTTGAATAACTCAGAATAACACACACAATGTTTTTCCCAAACACAACTTTTGTCAGCTTAAAGAAATATTTTCCTCTTCCCTATTCCAATTTTCCCACTGCCAAACTTTATATCTCTCGAGATACGTTGCCAGTGAAAGAAGCACTACCTTGCCTCCCAGTTCTGTGTATGTTGCAGTCTTCAGGGTGGCAGAAGCAGGAGACATTTGCAGTACTTCTAGAGACAGCCTTTCCAAACCTCTGCAGCCTTCCAGGTCAACACACGCAAATTATAACCCTACTTCTGACTGCTGAGTGGGAATACAGATGATACAGTTAGTGGAAGACTTCTCCAGTAACAGCTGAATATTTATTTGTCAGTGGAAACCACAGCCTTGGTAGGGAAACGTCATTTGTCATTGATTTAGGTAGAAACATAATTTTAAAGTGAAGAGAAAATTTTTATGCACAGTTTAATAACTGAAGGTCCTAATTTTGACCAGTGAGTGGTGCAAATCTTGAGACTTCAGTCTTCCTAGTCTGTGTCTCAACCCTACCCTGTTAGCATACATTAACATCTATTGATACATAAATAGATCTCACTTATTAAAAGACTGCTTTATGATCTTATGGCATATATTTTATTTTTGTAGCAGATGGTACTTCTTGTTACTGATGCTGATCACATATGTTTTCAAGCAGAAAGTGCAATGCTATCAACATAACAACAAATTTAATATGTGAAAATAAAATGAGTTCCTGCATTCTGCATAGGGACGTTAAAGTTGCAGGAGACCTGGCTTTGTCTGACAATGTGCAACCTCAGATACAGGTTTTTTATTTATATTGCCAAAAATATTTTATTGTGGCTTTCATCTTAAAATCACAACTTTTTTCTGCCATGCCTTTGCAAAGGCAAGCTGTCAGAGACCAGAGATAATAATTTTGGGACTTCTACCTTTTCTTCCTAATCTTCCCCACCCCCCAAACAACATGTTTATTCTATAAATCTAACAAAAGACAAAGCTTTTCTCTTTTCATTTACATGAGCAGTATTTCAAGTGGACATAAGGCTTCTCACTGGCTTAACCATAAATCTGTCTTTTGTGATCCATACCTACATATAGGTATTTCAAACTGACATAGAAGAAAAGGTATAAATCATAACTTCAGAAAAGGCAGAAGAAAACGATTTCTGTTTTCATGCAAGATGGCAAGACAGATCGAGAGAATCAATCAACTTTAGCTATAAAAACTTAAGATAAGTGACAGTACTCCAGATGCCAGGGATCAGCTGTTGTAGCTTAAACATCTCCTAACTACTACTTCCACTGCTGGTAGATGAAGAGTGTGTTTTGGAGGGGTAGGGTTTCAAGGAGCAGTCTGACCCTGTGACTTAAGGCAAGCTCAAGAAGTGGGCATATGTGAATCTCATGATGTTCAACAAGGCCAATGGCAAGGTCCTATACCTGGGCTGGGACAACCCGTACTCCCGATACAGGCTGGAGGATGAAGGCATCGAGATAAGACCTGTGGAGAAGGACTTGGGGATACTGGTAGAAGAAAAGCTACATGAGTCAGTAGTGTGTGCTCACAGTCAAGAAAGCTGACTATATTTGACTGCATCAAAGGAAGCATGGCCAGCAGTTCCAGGTAGGTGATTCTGCCCCCTTCTCTGCTGTTGTGAGACTCTAGCTGGTGTGCTGCATCTAGCTCTGGAGTCTGCAGTACAGAAAAGGTGTGGACCTGTTGGAGCAGGTCTAGAGGAGGGCCACAGAAATGATCAGAGGGATTGAACATCTATGAGTACAGGGTGAGAGAGTTCAGGTTGTTCAGCCTGGATAAACAAAACTCCAGGGAGACTTTATTGTGGCAATTCAATACTTCAGGAGAGCTTATAGAAAAGATGGGCCTGTTTAGTAGGGCCTGTTCCAACAGGACAAGGGATAAAGGTTTTAAATTAAAAGAGAGTAGATTCAGACTAGATATAAGGAGGAGAATTTTATGATGAGGGTGGTAAATGCCAGAGAGGGACTCTTCAGCAGGGACTGTAGTGATAGGAAAAGGAGTAATGGGTTTAAATTTAAACAGGGGAAGTTCAGGTTAGATACAAGGAAAAAAATTCTTTACTGTAAAGGTGGTGAGGCACTGGAACAGCTGCCCAAAGAAGTTGCAGTGTTCAAGGCCAGGTTGGTCAGAGCCTTGAGTCACATAGTTTAGCCTGAGGGGTTGGAACTAGATGATCTCAAGGTCCTTTCCAACCCTAAACATTCTATGATTCTAAGGGGAAACACTGGAACAAATTGCCCAGTGATTTGGAGAAAACTTCCAGAACACACTTGCTAACAAAGTTTTCTAGTTGACAAGGAGCTATTCTTTGCTGCGAAGCCGGGAGACACGGGGGATAGCTCCTCCTAATGTGCTTCGTCGTATTGCCACACAAGCCATCCTCATGTAGTCACTAGGGCATACATGAAGCTACACATGAATTACATCATTTTCCAGAAAGTTTCCCGCATACATACAAAATGTGATGGTGGTCTTTGAGAGTCATTTACTTCTTCCAACAATCTTCATCACCGATGGCAGTCTTTGAAGCACCAGCTTAATTAACATTACAAACATATGAGTCATCCTGTCCCTCAACTTATCATGTAGCTTAACTGCTCCCATTCTGGACATTTGCTAGTCGGGATACTACCCAGGAGATGTTTACACCAATTTAATGGGCTCGTTAACATAGCAATCATCCTGTCCCTCCACCCATCAGCCAATTTAATTGTGCCCATCCCCAGGGCCTGTTTTTCTGTTTTATTTTTCTTACACTTTTTGTACTAAGGTCCTAAGGACCTAAAACTATCTTCAAGCACCCCTATTACAAAGCCATCAGACTTAACCTTACTTAGAATTGATTACATTCTGTGCTTTTGTGACCCCTCCTCTCACCAGAGAGGTGGCAGTTGTATGGGGCTCTGAGCAACCTGATCTGGTTGAAGATCTACCTGCTTATTGCCGGGAGGTTGGACTAAGTGGCCTTTAGAGTTCCATTCCAAACCAAACTATTCTATGAGTCAAAGGGACAGTTGTGTAACGAAAAGGGAAAGTCTTCCCTGCCTTCCACTTCTTTCATCCTTTCCAGAATCCTCTCTACTATATCTGCAAAATCTGCCAACAGAACTGTGAGCCAGCTCTGCCCAGATAAACTCCGCCAGAGGAAGACAGCAATCTACCATTATATATCCTCAAAGTGCTCTTTAATACTCAGAATGGGAAGCCTTTATTCCATCCTTTTTCCTTAATTCCAATTACTGATCTTGGATTAGAAATTGTAAAACCTGAGAGTAAAACAAAGAAAGTACTTTTTTTGGGAAGTAATTCTTCTTAAAAGATGTCAGATCTTTACCTGTTTCCCTCTCAAAATCTCTAATGGGTCTGAGCTTTACTAAATAAAAAAATCTGGATTTTCTTTTTCATCAAAATAGTCTTGTTATGTGCAGCAGCAGCTAGAGAAAAGTAGTCTATGTAATTAAGATGCTTTCCTTTGGGACTAACTCTGTGCCCTAAGTCTCTGCAGAAATTTCCTTCTGTATTCCATCCTATCAAGTTCAGCTTCTCCCCCCATCATCACTATCCTCTTCATTAAGTTTTACTGTAAGGGTATCTTTTTAAAATGGGTTCCAAAATTTTTGTTAGGGATGGGTTTTACCACTGAACTGCAGATTATGCCACATGCATGTTCCGTATCACCATCACTAAAGCTAAATCAAATCCATTCCAAAGAAGACAAATGACTTTTTTAACCTGTTAGCATGGGTAGGTTTTCTTCAGGATGGGAAGATAAATTTGTTTACTTTCCTGAAGTTCTTTCATTGACATAGATTGGCTATGATTAGTTTGCCAAGTACTCTTTTGAGTTGATGCACAATCTTTTTTATTTTTGCAGCATGTGACAACTATTTTCTCATGTCCTAATTCTGTCCAAATTACTGCAGGCTACCAATCTATACCTTCATTTAAACTCTTACATTTCCTTTTTTTCCAATAGGAATCTAAGTACCTTCTGTCCCATCTTTTATTCTTTTTTAAATTTTTCCAGCTTTATATAACCTTTATATAATATCCTAAAAAGAAAAGCTCAGAATATTCCAAATGAGGCTTTACTATTGCTCTGTATTTAACTTCTGATTTATATTTATCACTTCTAGAGACATAATGCATGCCAAGATGTGCCAAGACCCTGTTTACCTTCTTGCTGCTACCAGACATTGTGCAGATGGCTAATGCATTATGCTTAATCACTCTCAGGTCTTGCTACTGCTCTGTTTTGTAGCTGAGTATTCTTATTTATGCTGTAAAATTTGCCTCATGTGGATCTGGTCTCCATCTCTACTTTTCCTTACACAAGGAATAATTGTATCCTATTGAATCAGACTGGAATGGAAGACCATGGAATAGAGATGCTTTACAGGATGGTTGCATACTTAGAACTGCAAGAAAAAATTGCAAATGTTGTTTCTGCATTTTATATTCTCTGCATCCTCCCCCCAGCCTTTTCATTCAGGGAAATACAAGTCATTCCAGCTGACAACACAGAAATCAAGTGGCTAAAGATGTTTGGGAATGTATTTTATATAGATATTTTATAGCTAATAATAGGCCTTATTAAGACCCAGTACCACTAGAGGCCAGAAGTCCATGGTATATTTTCAAGTCCAAAAACTAGCTGACAGGATGTGCTGAATGAAAAAAGCTCTACTGGAGTGCCTGTGTTTGTGCCCAGTATAGCATTCTGTGTCGTGTATGGTTTAATATTACATTTCTATACACAGAAACTATCATAAAATCTTTGCTCCCCTCCTCACAACATATTTTCTTACACAGGAGAGAATCAACCATGGATTTAAGTAATACTCTGTAAAAGCTGAGCTTTGAACTCAAGCTCCCTGAATACTGTGCTAAAGAGCCCTGTGAGCACCAGTAGCCACTGTGGCCATGACAGAATTGGGTGACTGTTTGCTATTTGTGTGACTAAAATAATTCTAAAATTACAGTTCCTAAACTCATTTGCTTATCAACATGGTTTTAGTCAGTCTGACTGAATGGGTAGACAGGAAGCAAGAGAAGCTCAAACACAGAAAGAATAAATGAATCTTCCTGTTTGAATTACAGCCTGCTAATTTGTACTTCTCTTTCTGAAGCACCAACATCACCACAAGAAATCTCCATTTCCACTTGAGTTCAGAAGGAAGAAAACAAACCATTTAGGAACAGCATGTGAATTGGCTGAGCTGTTAAGTCACATAAAGTGCTCTGTTTGCAAAACGTCCATTTAGAACGTCATTACTCCAAATGAGTTCCACCTGCGCTCCATTATCACAGCTTTTTAGCTGTTTTTCTTGCTTTCCTTTTTCTTTTTAAGTGTAGGAAAATTTCACCTTATCTAGAATCAAGTGTGTGAAACTGTAGGCAACAGTGTTAGATGGGCAAGCTTAAATTAAGCTTTAACTTGGTGGATGAAACATGTAATTCAGAGTAAAAAAGCTGTACACAAAATGCTGCTTCATTATAAGTAATAAGGTTAAAGGAACATTTGTGATCTGTCTCCTGACCTTCATCAGGTCTTACACTATATGGACTTTTGTAAATGGAATGTATTATTCAAGTTTATGCCAGGAAACAAAACCACTTTATTTTATGAGAAACTAATTCCTTTCCTTTGATTCCTTAAATAAGGCAAAGGACAGTGAACAGGGACACTAAAGATAAAGGTAGGAAACCTAAGAGGCAACTATGATTCCTTCTTTGAGCAAGTCATTTTTATCCTAGAAATTCTGAAATATAAAAGGTTGGTATTTTGAAATTCAACAAATAGCTAATTAATAAAAATTCTCAGCTATCCTCTCATCCCACCTAATTTTCCAAACACTTGTCAAGATGCTTAAAACATGGTTGTGAAAGGCCGAAAGCATTTTCATTATGCCCTGTCCTCTGATTTTTTGTTTTCCAGCCAGCATTTCTTCTAACCAGCTACCCAAATCTGAACTGTTTTAACATACTACATGGAGAATATTCTTGTCTTTCAAATTTCGACTTATATTTTGCCCTTAAGAACTTTGTCCTTTCATTTGGCCTTGCCTATTGCAGAGTTTAAGTGCTACTTATTCATACCTGTTTACAAATAGGTCATGCTATTTTCATGAAAAAGTCAGTCATGACAGTTTCTAGGGCTTCAGAGCAGCATCTATACACTGTAAGACTGAAGTATTGCTTCTTCTGGAGTTTTTTGATGCATTATAGTGTCTTCTATAAGATTTTCAGGAAATGCCTTGTGGCATTTTGGTATTCCACTTAAACCATCAGAACAAATTTCCATTTCCATGTCAGGGTCGTTCATTTCCTTTGAACAACTATCCCATATAAACCTTCTAGCTAGGCATGAAGCACTGTAGCCTAAAAAATAAAAAAAAAATCCTGATTTTGTTCAACACTTAGATGAAACCAAGATGAAACCACGGTCTCATGGTGGTGGTTAAAGGGAAAAGTAAATAGTTAAGAGGCTAGTAGTCTGGTCACACAAATGAGACCCATGTCTCTTCTACAGGCATTGGCTAGTCAATATACTGACTGCTTTTGCTTATTAGCAAAATTATTGGAACTGTTTTCATTAAACCTGGAGTCATACCCAATTTTTGGAGCCTGTCAGTGAAGAAGAAATGAAATTTTTGTACATCCAAACACAGCTTTCCATATACTTTACTAATAAGATTTATAACTTATTCTGTCTGGATCACTTATATTACATATGCAGAAATTCATTAGTACATGTTAGCTTTCAACCTGCCAATCAATGCAAATTATATCAAATTATATATGGTGGTTTATATATTTGAATTATTGTCACTATCTAATGAAAAAATATTCTGCTTCAAAGCTGAGGGGACCCATGGCATATAGTAATAGAAAAAGAGCCAAAGGGTTTATTAAATTTGACACCTAATCTTTCCATCAAGCTTATAAAAATTCAGTAGTGGCCTAGAGCATTAAAAGAAGTGCCACTGCAAGATGTAGTGTTCTGAGACACTGCTGTAAAAATACTGTTTTAATGAAAGTGGTGAGGAGCTAAATAGCTCTTATTTATTTTGCTGTACGATCATGTTGCACTTAAGCATATAAAACATTGTCCTAAGTCTGGGAAGATGGTTACAGTAGATACTTCACCAAACAGCAAGAAGCTACTCCTGCAGTATTTAGCATTGTTTTATTGATTTAAAACACTGCAGCAATAGAAGATACAACTTTCCCATGGAATAATTAGGAATTAAACTTATATTTGAAATGCAGCATTGTCCACACAAAAGGGAAAAACAGACTTTCAGGGACTCTCAGGGCAAGATGCAGCCACACCTGGTGTGCCAGGAATGTGCACTCCACAGCGGTTCCTGTGGCAACAGGACGGAGGATGGAGCAGGGTGGAGATCTTGCGGCCACTCTCTGTCCTAAAGATGGAAACTAGGTGGCACAAGAAACCAACAAGCTGCATGCTTGCTACCCTGAGCCAGCAGCCTGTCATCTTTTGACAGAATGCTGTCCTCAGTGTGAACTCTATTCCATTATAATGTCATTATAATGCACTTACATGCTAAAATACACTCCCATCTCCAATGCGACCCCCCCCAAAATGAGACCACCCCCTTCTGAGTATGTGCTCTGAATTTTTGGAGTCATATAACTGTAGAAGCAAAACAAGAGAGATTTGCACCAATAATAATAAAGGTATGTATGAAAGAGTCACTCAAGCTCCACCTTGCAGGCGAAAATATTATAAAATAACCCAAGACAGAGGGAGATATTAGGGAAGATACCATCATGAACGAGTCAAGGGAGATAACATCAACAGACTCCTGGGACCGGTCAACGAGCTGGACCTCTCTTCCCCCCCATAGGGAAAGTCTTGCCCCCCATGGGTAAGACTTGCACTGTATCAGTGCTTTCCTAGGAAAACTTGGAATCTCTATAGAGTTACTTTCACTGTTACCTGTATATTTTAGAGTCAGGCTGTGTTAACTTTATCGAGCGCTTGTATTCATGTAACTATTATTTGCACATGCTTTTGCAGACAGTATTTATCACCGACAATAAGAACCTGTATCTGTTGCATCAATAAACTAATTTTCTGACTAAACGCGACCCTATTTTGAGTTGTGGTGCACTACTCGTGAATCCAGATCAGTAAGGGTCGAAATAGCTAATGCGGCCAGACTGGTAGTCTCATATTGGAGCCATTCCCTCTCCTTCCTCTAATAAAGCAAGGGGTTTGTTTTCTACTAACGGTGAATCTGGATCAGTAAGGTTTGAAACAGTGAACACGGCTGGACTGGTAGTTACATATTGGAGACTAAAACAAAGGGTTTGCTTTTCCCCACCTTTTAACGCTACACTTCCAAAGTGCCAATCTCATTAGCCCCCTAACAGCAGCTCAGCTGTTTAATTGCTATACAAAGTTGTTGTGGTTTAAGCCCAGCCTGTAACTCAGAACCACACAGCTGCTCTCTCACTCCCAACCCCCTTTTTCCTCCCCCCCTCTCCCAGAGAGGTGGGGAGGAGAATCGAGAGAATGGAACTCCCACAGGTTGAGATAAGAACAGTCCAGTAACTAAGGTATAACACAAACCACTGCTGCTACCACCAAGAATAATAATGACAAGGGAAATAACAAGGGAAGAGAATACAACTGCTCTCCATCCTCCAACTGATACCCAGCCCTACCCAAGCACTGATCTAGCCCTGCCGGGTAACTGTCCCCAGTTTATATAGTGGGCACGAAGTGCTGTGGAATGGAATACCTCTTTGGCTAGATAGGGTCAGGTGTCTCGTCTCTGCTTCCTCCTGGCTTCCCCTCCTCCCTTGCAGAACATGAGACTCAGAAAGTCCTTGGCGAGAGTAAACATTACTTAGCAACAACTAACAGCATCGGCGTTATCAGCTCTGTTTCCAAACTGAAAGTCAGAACCACAGCACTGCACCAGCTACTAAGAAGGAGAAAAAAGAGTGCTACTGCTGAACCCAGGACAAAAGTACAAGAGTACCACATAATCAAATCACCTACTCAGAGGTTCTAGAAATGCTTTTAACATTAAGAAGACTCAATGGTTATGAATTCCTCTCTGAAATAATGTACTCGTGGAGAGCAAAAATGTAACCTAGACCCTGTTTCTCTTAAATCAGGTTGTCTATTGTCTTTTTTAGCATGATATTACTCTTGCATGATAAGCATAAACACAGCAATTCCTGTGCTGAGCAAGAATGAATTACCTGTCAAGAAACAGGCAGCAAGGGAGCCTCAAGTCCTCAACAGAACTTGCCCAGGAGTTGGCAGCTCAGCAGAGGTGAGCAGCTGACTCAGAGGGGGCGGCAATAGGAGGACCGGCACCAGACCCGAAGGACTTGGTGGTGTTGGTCAATGAAAAAATGAACATGAGCCAGCAGTGTGCTCTTGCAGCCCAGAAAGCCAACCGTATCCTGGGCTGCATCAAAAGGAGCATGACCAGCAGGTCGAG
>JAOEHY010031173.1:0-28283 GCA_025447955.1 Psilopsiagon aurifrons | reverse complement strand
CTAAACTGTTCTTATCTCAACCTGTGGGAGTTGCATTCTTTCACTTCTCCTTCCCATCCCTCCAGGAGCAGAGGGAATTAAAAAAGGGAGGTGAGTGAACAAATTGCGTGGCTGATTTATGGCTTAAACCACGACACCCCTATAACAACTAGTAGGCCACTGAAGAAAAAAGATGCAGGCTTCAAGAGGGTCAGCTGAGTACAGCATTCATCCCAGTTCTGAAAGAAGCTGCTTCATTGACGTATTCTCTCACACACACATTTTTGTACCTCCTAGACTTGGGACTCCTGGAAGCTCCAGGTGCAGCTTATGCAATAGCATCCCATCCTCCTCTGTTTTATCCCCTGATTGCACAAGACCATTTATCACTCCAAGCAGTAATGCTGATCTTATGGCTACCACTCCTCCTCCAGCTTGCATCTGTATTTTTTGCATCAACGGTTGCTGGGTGGTATTAATAGAAAGGGCTGTTATGCTCTTAAGGGATTTATTCATTTTTTCCATAAGTTTTACCAGGAACAACAGTTTTTTTGCCATGATTTTTTTTGCCCCAAAGTTTCCTAGAGTAGCAAAATTATCACAGCTGTAATGAATAGGATTAAAACATGCCTTTATCAAACCAAAATTCTGGACCTGTTTTGTGTCTGCCATGCCCACAGACACCTTTTGTTGTAGGTAAGAAATACCCAGGGTAGGAGCCTGCTGCTGCATCTCTCCACTACAGCAGCAGAGACAGTGCGTTTAGATCCCTGGGTCACACAGGTTCAGCTTCCTGCTGCTGATGACTCATGCAGGAGCACCAAACTAAAACTAGCAACACCAGCTTTTTTCTAGGAGAGCACTGAGGAAGAGCATTGATCTCAGTGAAATATTTTGAGGGCAGAAAAATTCCACCATGTAAAGAGTGCATGACTTCTCTTTAGTTTATTTTATATTTTTGTTCCAGTTGTCATTTTGAATTCAAACTCTTTGGAAAGGAGGCATAATAGTCTTAATGATCCCATTGAGCAGTTAAAATTCAAATTGCGGAACACTCACAATACCATGCTGGCAGCACTTTCCATAAATTACTCTCAAATTCAATACGATGCTTGACAAAAACAAGAATAAAGGGCTTTTTACTTTAAAAAGAAAAAAACTTGTATCATAAAAAAAAATCTTTAAATTATAGTTTCTCTTTTCTGGTCCAATTTAAGTTGTTAGATGGTTGCTAAATTAGTGCTGTAATCTCTGCTTACAAATTGCAGAATTATTTTTAAAAATAGAAGTAATTTTACTGCAGGGATCGACCTTACACTTTAAACCATATGTGCTAGAGGTAGCTGCTCTTGCACAGCTTTCAAACAACCATACTCACATGCGCACACGGGGTGAGGTTTACAGTACCAGTTGCAATGAAGCCGATAGCAGTTTTACCAGAGATTTCAATGAGAACAAATTGAGTTAACACCAGCGGTTCAGAATGATTAGCAAATTTAAGCTTTCCGAGGGCACACCATAGTACCAACAGCTGTAGTCGTACCACCTCCTAAAACACCAACCTTTCTCTTGTGTTCTGGTCTGATCTATCTTCTCTTACAGAACTACAGCCTCTGATAGGCCAGAAAGTTAAAAGCTAGTCAAAGAGAGAAACTTTGATCTGTTTGTTTGGGTTTTTTTTTTTTTTTCCCTCACAAAACAAATCATCAGAGGGAAAAATGTGAAGCACTATGACCCCAAATTTAAATCTGGGGAACAGCAGTGATCACAGCGCAATTCTTCCCCCTTCAAGCACTTCCACAGCTTTATTACTATGGAAAGATGAACCTTATCCTGCAAAATCTTTGTAAGTAATCTTTGGGGTCATGTTCTCTGTATCTTGCAGTGTGCAGCAGAAAAAGGAAACCTCAATCCCTGGGTCTCCATAGGGCACTGCAGAGCATACCCACTATCTTCCCCCACTCTAGCTAGACAGACAGACATGAGTGTTTCTTTCCTTTCCTTCAATTGCTCATCATTTCTAGCCCACCATTTCTCCCAGCTGTCTTTCATCTGTCCCTGGATATTTCTGCTTTGCTTGGTTAGTTATTTCTGCTTTCTCATCCCCTTCCCCATCACACCATGGTCCTATCCTCAAGGCCCAGAGGTGGGGCACATCAATTTGGACATGACAGAAGAAACCCTCAGAGGCCAGGATCTTGCTGCTTTCTGCACTAACTGCTGATATTCAGCACCTATCAGCCCTCAGCTCAGGGAGTTTATCTCCAGCTGCCAACCACCAGTCTGCCAGGAAAGGGGATACAGAATGGAGGAAAATTTCCATGTCCCCGAGAAAGTCATTTGGACATCAAAGAACATCCCATTCACAAAACAGCAGCATCACTCTTGCCAGACTGGTATGTCTGGTTAACCTTGTGTTCAGTCCTTATGATAATACAGTATTTGGAAAGCAGACAGCTGGCACTGCTTTAACATCTTGCGCTTCAATCTTTTATAACAACGGTTCTACAGATATTACTCTTAAGCTTTTCTCTGCACTGAGTCCAGCACTAAAATCTCTTTAGTTACTTAGAAGAAGCAAATCGAATGGGGTTTTTTGTCAGCAATTTGCCTGTAAGGGAGGGGGAAAGTATACTGCTAACATACTGTAGACACAGCATTCATCACGTGTACAGCAGTACACTGGTTACACTGGAAACCCTATCATATTTATTTCAGATTTTACTTGACTATCTTAATGACTAAGAGACATCTGTATCCTATTAACACTTTATTTTTTACAGTTGCTTTTAGTTCAGCAGAAGTGTCTTAATGGAGATGACTGGTACTCTTTTAGAAATAACATCAATAATGAAAGAATCCTTGGATGTGGAGCAAAACCAGCAAACACACTGGCAACAGAACTCACTGCATTCATAAGATGTAACAGGAAATGATAGTGACTAGCTTTTGGGTGGAGGGAATTTTGTGTGAAAGAAATTAACTGTGATATTCAAATTCCCATTAGAAAATACGTGTATATATATACATAAATATATATATTTATAAATAATAATAATAATAGAAAAAATTGTAATAAATATTTAACCAGTGATTGATCTCCTTAAATGTTAACTCAGACTTTTGGAGAATTTCATCTTAGCTGGGTTGCTGATAAATAAAACCAGAAACAAACAAACAAACAAACAAAAAAAGCAAACAACCCTTCTGCAGGCTATTTAGGCTTGGTATTGACTAACCAGTAATTAAATACAGCTCTTTGCAGTAATCTTAATTATGGCTTCCCTCCACCACAACTAAGAAGAGCCACATAATAAACCGAGATTAGCCAATTCTAACTGCTGAAAAACATGTATTTTTATTTTTGTGCATAGTTTTTCTGTGCATAAGGCCACAAGTCACAAAAAGGAATCATAAAAAAAAAAAAAATCAAAGTATTCATGAATTTATGTCATGACCAGGCAAATATTATAGTTCATTTTCCTTATATAAAGGAAGCAGCTTGGCCTAATGGCTTGCATAATAGGTCAAGAGTTTGGGACTTGGGGAAATGGGGATGTGTGCTAGAAATCAGTGTGAATTAGGTACATCAGTAAACAAGCTTCATTAAATTACTCAGACTTATACCAGCTGACAATTCTGTTTTCTCAGCAGGCCACAGCAATGGATTAGCTGTGCAATCTTGATCTAGTAACATGGACTCCACCCTTCATGGGAATTCAGGTCCAAAGGAATCTATATATGGGTTCTTCAGTCCCATGATTTCCTACACAACTAGGGCTTCAAGTGTCCAAGTCACTTTCTGATAATGTGATTTCAGGAAGCTCAAAAAAAAAAAAAAAAAGAAAATTCAGAGGCCACAATTCAGCAAAATCCTTAAGCACAGGCTCGATTTTAAGCAGGTCATTAACTCTCATTGACTTCAGCATGACAGCATCACACATCTAAAGGCAAAAGCATTCGCATTGTGCCTCAGCAATTTAAGGGCCCCCAATCCATTTGCAAGAAAAACTTGCAAGCCTAGTTCAGGCTCTCAGCGTACTTAGGCTCTTATCAGCCTACTGAAGCTAATGCAGACCTCATTTCATCGAAAAATCAATGAGACATATGCTCAATGACACAAATTCCTCAGGCCTAAAGCCAATAGCGTGGCAGATGCCTAGATCCCTTGTAGATCTAGCTTTCAGCACAGCACAGATCCTGCGCTTTCTGAAGGGTACTGAGACTTAGGATCCCAGGGCTTGTTTCTTCTACATTTAAGAGTTTAATGTGTGCTTGGGTGATGGTTTTGGTCTTTTGTTGGGGTGTTTTTCCTCCCTTTGCTGCATGAGACTGCCAGATTCCTGCTCTCCATATCCCCTTCACAGCACCAGCTGTCCAGCTACACATGCATAGCCCCATCAGCATTGCCATCCCTTCCCCTGCATGTGCAGCAGCAGATGGATCCAGACGTGTTTTGGGTTAAGTCCATAACTGTAAGTTTTTATGTGGACCGCACGAATAAACATTTAAAGGCCCCTTCTGGTTATGTAAAAAGAAAGCTATTAAACATTTACTCTTTCTTCTGCACTTAGAGCTGCAAAGCTGTATCACAGAATGTACAAACTTATATGCAATCAGGTAATTACCATTCCTTTATCCATTAAATAGGTAGAAGATAAATTTGAAAGAAAACAAGGAACAGAATCCTTCTCCCTTTCCTTTTTGTATCCTTTTATCTTTCAGTGTAGGAAGTTTACTGAACCCTTGCCAACAATTCACTCAGGCTAATGAAGTGTATAAGTAATGGGATTAAATAATCTTAAACCATTAGTATAGTGGCTAATGCAGATGTTTTCTGAAACTAAAGCAGATGAGTGGTGAAGAATGCGTGCATGATTTAGAAAAAGAGGAAAAGACACTATCAATCTGCAAGCAGACAAATTCAATTCCAGCCTGAAGTCGGTGAAATGTTTAATTCCAGTTATATAAAGTTGCCCCAATCATACTATGAATGCACCCTCCTGAAGTCTGCAGTGCTTTGCATATGGTCAAACTTGCTATGAAATTAACCTTTAATTTTTTATAGTGCAATCATTTTAGTGCAAACAAAAAAGAGCTGGTTTAAAAGGTACATATTCCATCAAAAGATCATTTAGTTTTTAAAAGCCAATTAACAAAGCCCATGTATCACTGCCATTGTACATATTTCATCAAAGGCTCTGCAGAAACAGAAAGAATAATGGGATATTGGTGGCATTTTCAGACATACCTATTATTGCTTTAGCTACTATCAAGATGACAGAAAAGTCAAGAAAGGCAGCAATTTTTACTTTCAGAAGTGTGAATCCAATTCTGGAACTGTCTCAGGCCCAGTGCCTATAAAAAGAACTGTGAATTGGAGATTTAGAGAGAGAGATATCAACACTTTAAGAATGTTTCCGTGCTTTTCTTATTCTAAATTGCAATTATTATCCCTATATACCGCATGCTAAGGTCACACTAAGGTAAGGCCTCAGGCATGTTATGTGATGTTTCTTTAATTTGCAACTCTGTGACTGGTTCCAACTAGCTGTTATGGGAGCCTCTTAAAAGGTGCAGCTCCTCAGAGCAACTGTTAATTGTTCACTTTAAAAGCTTGTCAGAGGCATGAAATGAAATTTTAGGGTAAGGTAAGCATGAAAATATATCCAATCCAAAGGCCCTTAGTTCAGTAGAAAGACTTCCATGAAACAATGCCAACAGTACCGCCTGATGCCAACGGTACTGCCATGGGATTGTCAGGTTTTAATGGTAAGGCAACTGTATGCCAGTAAAAGAAATCAATGTTTCCGATGTCTATGTGTTAAAATCATGGTGCAAACAAGAATGGATACTTACAATATAGCAGGGTTCACAGTAGGCTTTCTTCTCCACTGCATAGAAAGGCTGACCTCTCAGCTTGCTGTTGCACGTCATGCAGGTGAAGCACTCCACATGGAAGACCTGGTCCATGGCTGTGCAGCCAGTCCCTTCCCCAACAACATTCTTCCCACAGCGAGCACAACGGCCTGTCACCAAACGGAAAGGACGTAAGTCAAAACTAGCACCTGGTCTCAGCTGCAGAGAAGGTTCTCCCATATGCCTGTGCCACCCAATTGGTAAGTGAGACACAGAAGCCCAGTCAACAGAAGAGCAATTTGTACCACTGCTGGCAAAGATCCAGCACTACGGAAGATCACTCTGGTGCTGGACCACATGAAAAGTTCTAGAGAGGCTTGAAGCTGGCTCCCAAGCCTGCATTGATACCAGTTCTACTGCTGCTGCTAGCCAGTGATCATCATATGAAGTCTGAGCCCCAAATGTAAACCATTCAACTATCATCTAACCAAGATATCTAGTCACCCTCAGCTCCTCAGATGGATTAAACCTGTGCCTAAAGCCTTGCCCCCACATGAAAGGATTTTGTGGTAGGATGCCTCATAAAGCTGCCTGGTGGCAGTGCAATTGTTACCATTTAAATAGTAGTTTTTGCCTGTACAGCTTAAACCAATTCTCTCAATGGAGCTAATTACTTTTTTTTCTGTTTGAAGATTAATATGGATTAAGATATTTTGCCTATTTAAAGCACAGAAGCTATTTCTCAAGAAACTAATTTGTGGCTACTTTATTCTTATCATCCTTCAAGAAAGGTGTATCAGAAGATACTAGTAAGGACTCTAAGTAAAGACAAGCCCCAAGATCCCTGTCTGTTTTTGAAAAAGGTCCTTAATGCTGTACACAAATATTTAAGACACAAAAAAATCTGCATGCACACAAGACATACTAAAGGCTTGCTGCCTTGTTCAGATTGCTGTTGAAGATGTTATATGGTAGATAGATTTAAAGTGAAGACAGGATTTCAGAGAAAGATGGTTTCTTAGATCATGGGAAAGACATTTTCCCAGGGAAGGCTGTGGTGCATACATGATGGAAGAGAGTGGGTGGAAGGCACACCTTTGCCATTTTCCTGTGCCATTCATTCGAGTTCTAGAAAATGGAGATAGCCCATACCCAGCAATCAGTGTTGAAAATAATTCATACACAGAGTCATGGGAGGTAGGGCAACCTCAGCCACTCTACACAGGAGGGCCCTACCGAAGGCAGCAGAGCAACCACAGTCTGGGTCTTTGTGCCACCCAAAATGGTATTCTCCAGTTTGAGAATAATTGTGCTTCCCAAAGTCTCGGGACCTGGCACTTCTTTTTCCAGGTTCTGTGGGTGGAGTGGTGTGGTCACTAAGGGTGGGAAGGAGGGGAAGGGAACCGAGAGCTTCCTTCCTGCAAGCAGGAAGGCAGATTAAGTTCAAAGAATTACTTATGAATGTATATACACGTAATAATTAAATAATCCAGCAACAATATGATGCTCTCTTGTATCATAGTGTGTGTTTATTGGTCTTGTCAAATACTGCAAAACTTCCTAAAAGGACTTGGATATGTCTCATCATCTCAATAGCAGGGCTGCTGTCCTTGAGCAGTGTATCATTGATGTCCCTCCACTCATGACTTCTTCCCTGCCTGTCACAGACTCCAAAAGGCTACGTCCAGGGAACAAAGCATATAAGCTACTTTTGGATCCCTCAGGATGTGGCAGGATGATATATATACACATTTGAGATATATTAGGAAATCTTGGAAAAGAACCCAGATCATTACGATTTGCTAGAATGGCATAACTGTAGTTGGCATTATACAGGACAGACAGTTCCTGACTCAAAGAGTTCCCAGTCCAAGCAATGTGAAGAGAAAAATCACCAGATAAATCCACACAAGCCTGAAAACCCCCCAATAGGAATGAATAATGTTGTATTTAAACTCAACTTTCTTTAGCATTTGTTAATAGCATTGTGATTGACAATGATGCTCTTTAATAACTCGACTGAAAGGCTTCTTGTGAGGACGCTTTTTTATGAGTGGAGAAGGAATGCAGGGTTCCCAGCATGGTGGTGAGGCTACAGTGCATGGGGGAAGAATGGAAAAAACCATGAGGATTAGGAAGAAAACAACCAAGCCACTGGAGAGAACCAGTAAGAGAGCAGTACTGCTTTGGGAAGGAGTCAGAAGAAACCTATTGTAGACTGTATATTGCATGTACAACAGGAGAGTACTGATAGCCCTCTGTGTGGACAAGACTGAGCGTGCTCCAGGGCCTTCTCCAAACTGCTCATGTAGCTGGGATGTAATATGAAGAGATGTCTGGGGAGCAGTTAATATCTCTATATATAAAACATGAAATTGAAAGCCATTAGTGTATTACTTTACACAGTGTTTTTCCAGAGGGAATATTCCACTGAAGAATTTATTTTCCCTGGTGTGCCATTCTGTGATCATCCGGTATTATTTTTATGAGGCATTTGGACACAGAATAATATAATGTCTATGCAAACACTTCTCAGCTTTCTTTGTTAACATGTGAGAAGAAGATTTGGGAAACTTTTCTTCCCCTCCTCCTCTTCTCACATTCATAATTTGGCCAGCTCTTGTATACTTCAACATTTATCTTCTTCTTTGACCAAGACAACTCTCAATCTTTCTGGAGAAGCTATCTATATGCAGACTGTATTTCTGGCTGTACGTGTGTCAGGAGACCTGGGTCTGTTTCTGAACTCAAATACATACCTTGTAATCTCTGGCAAATCACTTGGGACCTTTGTACCTCCACCCTCCCTTTGAGCAAAGACTTTTCTGCCTTTCAAAGATCCCTTAGGCTACATTCCTGCATGGCCTTGAGGTCAACTACACTGCTGGGGGCCAGGTACAAACCAAGAAGCAGCACAACAGAAGTCCTGGCCAACTTCTCCCCTTGAAAGTGGTATTTCCTTAGGCTTCCCTTCCACTTTCTTGTTTTTTCCACAGAAGGCTCCCATTTAGGCAGCAACAGACTTAACCTCTGTATATTTACAAGAAGTCCAAATTCTGCTATTATGTACACTGACAGAAATGCTGCTATAAACTCTTGCACAGGAATGCTTAAAGAAAGTTTCCTTTTTGTATATTTATATGCAAATTATAACACTGTGGCCTTGAGCAAACCATGTTTTTCATGAGACATGGCCATTCCAGTGAGGATCAAAACACAAACTCTCTGCCTAGCAACACCCCCAACTGACTCACTCGCCTGAAGGGTGAAAGCAAGGAAGGCAAAATATGAAAATTTGGGAGCTTACAACTGTAAGCCACTGAAGATGGCTGGATCCATGCAAAGGCATGTGTGCAAATACACAACCGATTTGACTTGCAATGATGCAGCCCTTAGAGACTTCACCTTCTGCAGACCTTGGTGCAATCTGGGAACTCACAGAACTTCTGTGAAAGCTGGTCACTTCTCCCAGCACATCACTCAAATTTGGTTGAAATAGGCAATTAGTTTCAAGAGTTGCTGGTGAGGAAGGAACTGACAAGCAGACAGGCACATGCACACAAGCAGTGCAATTGCACAAGCCTCATTTCCTTAGAAAACCAGAAAAAAACCACTAAAAACAATATATCTATCATTATGTCTGATAAAAACAAAACAAAGGTTTGCTTTTCCTGTGTGCCAATTACCAACGGCGAAGGTATTTGCGGCTGGACTCATCACAATTAAGTGCCCACACATGTTCCCCATTTTAATATTTTCACATTAGTTGAAATAACCCAGTTTGTTGTTTGCAGAATACCCCTGAGTGAATACAGAACAAGTTGCACTGCTTATTGGGAAAGAAGTAGCAAAGGCAACACTTGCAAGACTCAAGAACAAACAGATTGCACAAAAAAGACTACACAAATAATCTAAGAGAAAAATAGGCAGCGTATTACAGTAGAAACATAGAACAACGTGACCCATTTGCTTCCCACAGAGACAAGTAGCACTTAAAAGGCAGCTTAAAGACAAAAGACAAAATTAGTACCAAAATGCAAGAAAATGAAACTATGTCATTTCAACATTCTTCTTTTGCCCTTTCAGCCCTTTTTAGGTCCTTTTTCAAGATCATTTCAGCAAAACTAGAAAGTGATACACTGGCAGCAAGCCTGGGAGACCGAGCCCTCTATTTTTGCATGGAAGAGGTTCATAACCTTGGCTGTGACTTTCCTTCAGCCTAGTCTGGCTGACACATGTTGGTCTTACCTTGGGGGGACATACAGGGGTGCCCACAGAGGCTTCCCTGCTAAAACTGCTGGAAATGTCATCATTACTGAGTGGGTCACAGGGAAACACTTCAGCAGCTGAAAGGAAACATCAGCTACTATACTTTATTCTGACACCTCATTTACTGTCTTCTGTTGTATAAAAAAATGAAATATTGCAAATCTGAAGGAAGAGGGGGAAGGAAGGAGAGGAGTTCATATGCACATGATGCCACATTCTAACTTTTCATTATTTTATTGTTATTATTACACGGTATTTGCTTATAACATCGCAGATCCTGGCTGCTCAGACTGCACAGCAGCTCTATTGTACTGGGTATGGGAATTCACACAGAATTCAAAGAAGGGCTTGACTGCAGGAGCTCACAATCTAATACAAGCAATAACTGGGTATAGATAGGAAATACAAAGAAGCAATCAAACAAAACCAGTCAACAAGGAAAATTGTGGTCTCAGCACTCTAAATGTTTTATTATTGACAAAGAGGCTGTAGACAGCCCAGCAAAGGAAACAGTTAAGGAAGAATTTGAAAGAGGATCCAGAGGGAGTTTGAGGGAAGTTTAATGGGATGCTTCTCAGGAAAGCACAAAGACAGTACAAATGGGGATGCAAGTGCTTGAAATTGAACACAGACACCTGCAGACAGGAAGGATGAGTTGCTATGTCACCAGAGAATACTAGAGGAAAAAAGGGTGGGAATAGGTCATTACCGGCCATGCAAGTAAAGAAAGAAGCTTCTGTTTGGTATGATGCAGAAATGAAACCAGAAGAGAGATTAAGAGACAGGAATGATCTGACCTTAGTTATAAGCTAGAGAGTGATTTCTGCAGCTGCATTCTATCTGAGCAGTAACAGGGAGAAACTGCAGTTTACAAAAGGGTGTTGCAGAGATTCAAGGTTACTGGAGCTTGGATGCAGGTTTTATCTATGAAGATGAATAGGAAAGGCCATAATCTGAGCTGTTACACAGCAAGATTCCTAAGACTTAGCCAGAGTCTGGGTGTGATCTGGAGATGAGGAATTACGTACAGGGTGTCCAAACTTATCTGGGACATGAGTCACTTGTAAATGTCAGATTCAGAAAGAGAGCCAATCAGACAAACATCCATACTAACGCTTATGGCATAATATTCTGATAGCAATCACAGTGCAGTCCAATACAGACACACTGTAACTCCATCCAGCTGGCTTGAGATGCTCCTGTTTGTACATCCAAGGACTGCATTAGCCTTTTTTAGGCTACAACATTATTTGCCTGTCACACCTACTTAGACACTATGCCATTGAGGCACCAACCATCTCTTGCTATGTGACCTATAGTGCCTAATACAAACAATTCAGGCAACAACTAGAGATACTAAGAGCAAAGAAAGCAGAAAGAAAATATGCAAACCTCCCTACAAAAGATTTAAATTCATGAATTCAAAGCATGCATTCTATGTAAAGAGGAGATAGGGGATAATTTTCTGATAAAAGCATCAAAGTAGGAAGGTTCTGCATTTGCTGAAATGTGGGAAGAAACCTCACACTGATATTTCAAAAACTTCTGCAGGATGGAAAAAAATATCTTCTACCTAACTACTGTGGGTACCACAAGGTCATCTCCTCAGTGCATATCAATTACACCATTTTCCTTGACCAGCTCAGTGTATTCCCTGGTTCTCACTGCAGCCCTGATACACTATGAAAGAAAGAAGTAAAAAAAAATAGCAAACTGCCTTTACAAAATGGTACTAAGAACATTTTTAAAATACACAAATACATTGAACATGGTATCTCACTAAAAGTTCTCTTGGCAGCCTCAAGACACCCAGTATTTCTGCTGCGTTATTTTTCTAATCATCTCTGTTTAGAGTTTGCCAGTGAATGCATTTTAGAGATTCATGACACATTCTGCTTTTGGATGGCTTTGAATCAGCTGGCAGTAAATGTGGAAAAATCATTATTCCTAATGAAGAAATATTGATGACAAAACAGCATTTCGAGGATAAGGTTGACCATAAGTCAACAATGTAACAAGATTCTTCCTCTCTTCCCTCCTCTCTCCTAGTGACTTTTATGCAGCAATTTTCAAACATCTCCCAACCACGTGGGACTCCTCAGGGCACCTATATCAGACAGGCACAACTATTCCATTTTGAAGGGATACAGAAGCAGAAGTTAATGCATTAGGAAGTTAACAGCGTAAAAGCAGACCTTAACTGCTAGTATACTTTAATCGAGTTAAGTTTCAATGGTAGAGATTCTGCAACTCACAAGAACCCAACAGGTCCTGGGTTCCTTGTTTTGTCTGAAAAAAAGAATAAAATAGGATCTCTGATTCACAAGGGAGGGTTTATTCCCTTTCTGTGAAGCATGAGAAGGTATGTGCCTGACTGTGATTATGTTAGCAAAAGATGCATTAATCATACTTGTGTTGGAGTTATTCCAACAATTTGTCACTCAGGGCACTGCAATAATGGTACAAAGGGAAGCCCAAAGGTAGTTTGTGCATTTTGTAGGAAACTGTTATTTTTCTCATCTTATCCTTGCCTTCTTTACCTACCCTTTTTTTGGTTTTGAACTCAGACTTCTCACTGAGTGGGAAGATCTTGTCAGTGACTTATTGTGCCAGGAGCCAAGCTTGAAGTTCCACCATTTGACAGTAGCAGGCTATGTGCATCAGCTGTCTTACACTGCCTTTGGATGTGAGACCAATGAATCTTCATTCCCCCTCCTTCAACAGCCTTCAGAAAACACAGTCTTTCACAGTAAACAGAGCTGCAATGTGTGCCTGTAACACTTCATAAATAAAATCCAAGGCCGCGATTTAATTACTGTGCCCTGGATATTCTGCTTTAGCTGTGTTGCACTTGTACTCCAGATGTACATGTCCCTGCAGTGACTTCCTTGTCATTTGTACTGCGCTTGTCCAGCAGTAGCTGCACTCTTGTGTTATTGCATACCTTTCCTCCGACCACAATACAACTTCGTATTTGCACTTCACTTGGCTGCAAACCTGACACATTCTCAGTATGCCCCCGAGGTCCCATTCCACTCCAGACAGCAAATGCACTCCAACTGTCCAGGCTCACACTGCTTACACATCACTGTACCTTTTCAAACACTTCCCTATGTTGCTCACAACAAGACTACTATCCCAGCCAGTTACTAGACCTCATGGTGAATCTTTCCAACACCCCACCAAGGCAGAGGACTCTTAGGGCATCCAACATGCAGGTGGGGAACTTGAGACCCACACAGGTTAATAACTTTCCAAGGGTCACACAAAGAGTTTGTGACAAATCCAGGAACCGAAACCGCATCTTCTCAATCCCAGTCTAGTCTCCTTAACCACAAGACCATCTCTGAAAAGGCCTGATGGTGAGACAGGTTCTGCTGTAATCCCCTCCCCAGCAGAAGGAACAAGCTCCCTGTGCAGGCCATGCCATCACTCTCTGGCAGCCTAGCTGAGCTATGTAGCCACTGAATATGAAGAGTTTTGTGCCTTTGCTACTATCCTCTGTTTAATGAGAGAGAAGAAAGGCCTACGTTTCTTTCAACATCCATGTGGTGATGATCACATCCACATTACCCTTTCCTCAACTCCCTGGAATACAAGAGACAATTTAGCTTGTTTCTGATATAAAGCAGATTATGGTGAGTGCTTACCAATGTGGTAGAGGTATCTTCCTAAAATATTGCAACCACAATGCATCACTGCCACAAAATAAAGTTCAGAGAGGGGCATTCCTATTTTCCCACAAAACTATAAACATTCAAGTCAAACAGGATCCTGAGAGGTCATGGAAACTATCTTACTGCCTTGAAGGCAGGATCAACTATCTCTACAACATTCTTGACAGATACTTGTTTAACCTGTTCCTAAGAACCTCCAGCAATGGACGTTTCACCAACGATTTAAGCAAAAAATTTCAGTGAGTACCTAACCTTACCACTAGTAAGCCTTTCTTTCCATCCAACCAAAATGCCCCACACAGTAAACTAAATCTTTTTACTCTACTCATGATGGACATAAAGAACACACTTAAGCTTGGTTTGATCTATACCACTTGCATAGCACCTAAGGCAAAGTTGTCCTCCCTCCTTTGTCAAATAAGGCACCTTGCAAGGTAGGCAGATGATGATCTGATCATGTGTCCAACACATCGATGAGGTGCCAGTCCCCAACTAGAGTGATCTGCAGTGAGTGTCCCAGCCCGGTGGGGGTCAGTGATGCTCTACAATATTTAAGGTCCCAGATACTTTTTTGCAGCACGCTGCTTGGTTTTTTTTGTTTGGTTTTTTTTTTTTTTTGTTTTTTTTTTTTTTCCTGTTGTTGTCATTGCACTGTGTCAACTTTTGGCACATGTTTTACCATGTGCAAAGCAGTTGAAATGCAGCCTTTGCATATAATCCAGTAACATCTGGAGACAAAAGAAAGGGGGTGAAAAAAACAAGTGTGAGAGGAAACATTCCTCCCTTTGCTGATCGATCAAGGAAATGCAAGGAAGAGAGTAAAATGCACTGTATTTCCTTTATAAATGTTTCCTTTAATGCTGATGAAAGTTGCCAGATGACAGAGACCACAGTTGTATACCCACTGAGGAGCCCCAGCTCGAGAAACTACGAAATGAGCTGTTTGCATGGCTTTGCCCGGCGCTCCCAGCCGCGGCAGAGGATCTTGTCTCTAGAAACAACAGCAGTTCCTCCTCCAGCCCCTGCCTCCCCCTGGCTCTCGAACACTGCAAGACAGAGTGCCACATCCCCGGCTGCCTCCGGGGCACTCCTTGCTACCTGCTTCTCTTCACTACTGCTCCTAGCCTGGGCTTAATCCTAGGCATGGATATGATAAAGTAGTTTTAAGTTGCAAGTTAAGAGTTGGATGGAAAGAAGTAACTTTTTTTCTTTTTCCTAATTAAAAATATATTTGTGCTTGGGGGCAAGACTTTCAAAGTACTGATTTGCACCAAAAATCCCAGCCAACAAACACTTAAACACTTAACACTTATGCAATAATTTCATTTGGTAGAAAAAAAAATGTATAAAAAAATTCCTACTTTCACAGAAGTCCCCCACCTTCCTGTGCCATCACTCCTCTCCTTTGGGGGAAAATGATCATATATAGGAAGTTAAAAAAGCACAACACATCAAAACCTCTGTTTTTTCTTTTTTTTTTTTCCAAAATAAATTTTGGGAAAAATTTATAAAAGCTGTGAGAAAGTGGGGCTTTCCCATGTTTTCAAAAGCTGAGAAATGTCTTCCTTTCTTTCACAGGAACATGAGAGTTTTTAAAACAAAGATGACTCTTCTCCTTGGAAAACATCACTAATGTTGAAATCTTACTTTTTAGTGACACCTAACCATTACATGGCACCCATGGAACAACCTCAGCAGCTCTTCACTAAAACCTCAATGAAAGTAAGGTTATTGGCTAAGTCCCAGTGGAGGAGGGAGGAAACCTCTCTTTGGCAACTTATCCCAAAGCTTATACTGACGTGTTTTGTCCCTCCTGAGAAAGACTTCAGTGAGGGAAACTGTTGCTAGCAGAGCTGTGCATCAGACAAATTTTGCCAGTGCTGGTCATCCCAACAGCAACAACCACCAAGCCAGGCCCCTTTGTGCTTAGACTTGCAAAGACATGGTGCATGATAAACCTTGGACAGTGAAAGCACCAGGTGAGCAACCATCCTTGTCTGAATCTCCTGCAAGGAAAGGAAGGCAAGGTAAGAGGCAGAAATCACTCTTCCCACCCTCATCACGATGATAGATAGAGGGGGATTTCCTGGGCCATCCCCTGGCTCACTGGTCTTGCTCTGTAATGCTGCACCAGATTTCAGGATCCTCTTTTGGAAAGCCACAGAAAAAATAACTTGCAATTACCTTGAGAGCCAGTGGCAGAAGCCCCAGTGAGCAGCTATGTGGGGGCACCTCTCCTGGGCCTGCCTGGGTCCCCTCACAGCTGCCTCTCTGAGTATGCTGTTCCAGCTAGTTTCCCCTGACTCAAGAGCTTAGAATTGCTGGTAGCGCAGTGGAGGGTAGTTTCAGGGGCTGCTGCACCTCACTCTGTACATAAGTAGTGGCTGCAAAACAAAGCAGATCTGGAGGCAAGATGAGCTGGTCTCTTCAGATGCTTGGTGTTCATTATGCCACGGTTTGTGCATCTTCTCCCACCCGCTCCTCCAGGTGGGGAAGACCAGCAAACAGCTGCCCACAGGCTCATGCGGATGCTCAGTGCAAGAATCAAACTCTCCTTAGCTCTCGCTTTCTGAAGAGCTGAACTGAGGGTATAGTCAGAAGGGACCAGCTAAGGTTCATACTGATAGACAGCAGGTCAGAAAATTAGTTGTCTCTTAATGCATTCCCAGAATACTACAGTTAGGTTTGCCACTTCGAGCATGAAAGCATTCCCAAGAAACCCAAGCAATGGGTCGAGGCCCTTCAGTGTTAGATGCTGAACAAAGACAGAACAAACAATGCCCCTTTCCCAAAGACTTTCACCTCCAACTGCTTCCATGTTGAGCAAGGGCACTTCAAACCATTTCTGTCCCCTAGCCCAGCTAACCCATTTCATAAGCCCAGGACAGGCACCAGCCAAAAATCACATCCGCTGTTGGCCATGAATGACTCAATTCACTCTTCCATGGCCTGGCTGTAGTCCAGCTGGTATTCAGCAGCTTGTCTGCCTCACTGCATCACTGGGAGGGAAGTGGCATAACATGATTTTTACCAAAGGCCCTGTTCAGTGAAGAAGTTGAAAACACCTGAGTAATGGTGAAGTTCTGAGTCAGAGATGTTTCCTGTGCCAATGGCTCTAGTCTACCAACCTGGCTTGCCTCCTGCATGCCTGCCTGGTGAAAAACGTCTGACAAAAAAGCAAGAAACAAGGACCTGTGAAATAACCTGTCCTCCTCCTGTTAAAAATGAAAACAAGAAAAAGAAAAAAAAAAAGGCGGAGAAAGGCTAAATCCCACACGGAGTAGAGTCCTGAACAAATGGCAGCTCTCATACCCCCAACAGCTTTGAGGTTTGGGGTTTTCAAAGGTGTCTGACTGCATTAGAAGATGTCCTACCAAATTGGAAACAGCACCTCATTTATTTAAGGTCTTTGAAAACTCTGCCTTTCACAATCGAGCACTAGCCCAAAACTTCCTTGCTGTTCTGAAACATGTGCTGTCTGTGTGTTTACAGCAACCATCCCACATAAATCACCTCCATGAGGTGCTGGAAACTGCCTCACCTGTATGCTGACCATCCACCGTCCCTTGCACTGAATTCCAGCACTCCAAATATCTCGCAGCTGGAATCAACTGTTTTTATTCATTAAAGCAACCTACTGGACAGAGGTTGCCTTATTTGCCCCCAAATCTGGGACCTTTCCAACCAGGTGTAAGGTCCAATATTTGTTTACTCTCTTAGACAAATAACAAGAGGTTTACAACCTAGAATGGAGAGGCACTCCCATTCTGAGGGGATGTGAAACATTTGTTTCTACTCAGGATGACCACACGTCATAACCTTAAAATGTGACATGGGTATTGAGAACAAAAGTCCTTTTAAAATTACATTTGATGTTGGTGATACCGTATTAATTATATTAATGCAATAATGTAGTAATTAAAATTCTGCTCATCCTCTGGGTGATGGGACTTGATTTTACTGGCAACTTTTCTAAACTGTTTTCAAAATTAGCTCCCTGTCCTGCATATCTGGAGTCTATGATGGAGCAGGATGATATCAAGTATCCATAGATCATTATTCCCACCCAACTGTCACACTCTCAGAGCTTGACAGAAAACGAGACAAAAGTTTTCTTACTTCACCTCCATTAGAAGCAAATTAGTGTAAAATATGAGACATATTTATAAAAATTATTATTTTATTTAAAGAAAGTATGTGGAAAACCCATCTGCACAATTGCATGTGTCACTCTCACACATCCTACAGCTTTTGATTCATAATTACCAAGGTTTAGAAAATAAGTTAAAAAACCCACTAATATCATAAAGCCAAGCTCTTCAATGGCCCGCAGATAGCTCTATTTAATGTGGTTAAGGACTCTAGGCCCTGCTGACTGACAGTAGGAGACATAGGAAATGTGGGTTCTGATCCATATTTATCATGATAGATTGTCCTGACATTTAATCTGAAGCCCTCCATGAGGACGCTCTGATGTTGATCAGCATCTACAAAGACGCAATCAAAGTATTACATTTCTAAGATGGAAGGTTCTTTCTAAATTGGCTTCCATATGAAGGGCACCAACCCCTGTCTCCTTAATTATTCACACAATTCTTGACCTGAGAATTTTGCACTGATGGAAACTGAAACCCCAAAAACTTTCCGCCTTCGTGACAGGGCTGAACCAATTGGAAAAGGATGATTTGATATCCAGAGGTCATGATGAGTCCTGCCAGTCCAATGTCCTTCAGCAGTCATTAGAAAAGGCTATCATCAGCAAGGATTATAAGTGTTTGCCAAAAATTCCGTGTTGAAAAACATCTAGAACATCCCTAACCTGTGACGGCAACCTCTGTATAAACAAAGTTGGCAAATCGTTGTGCTCTGAATTTTCAGAGTGCTCTTAACTGGTTTCCCACATGCATGGGAGTTCACTGTGAAGACGGTAAATATATTTAATCCTCATAAAGCACTTTGGTATGACAGTAGGGAAAACTGATGGACTTGTTTACATGCAATAACAGAATCATTTGAAATCCACTAGACCTCCAAATTTAGATCTGAGATATGTGTAGAGACACTCATTTCAGTTTATCCCAAGCCTGATTTAACTGACGTAACCTTAGTTACATTCTTTCTGGGAGTTCTGACCACTCCCAGAAAGTCAATGCTAGTTTAAGGCAGTTGGTTTCCATTTGCACCTAAAATGATGCAACTTCGTTATGTTGACAAAGACAGATATGATGGATAGAACGGGTAAGCTATTATTCACACTGTAGCATAGGAAACCGTGTGGAAGACTCTTGTCTCAGTGAAAGGCTACAGCTTGCAAAAGGAAGCTTCCAAAACAAAGAAGTGTGGCAATGTGAGACCCAATGCAAATGTTTGAGTCTTCAGAAATTTTGGAAATATCTTTCATTGTTTTCAATGAAAATTTTGGAAATATCTTTCATTGTTTTGCACTTCCCTAAGCATCTTCTTTGCAGCCTCTGCACAGATGAGGACCTGTGAAATAATATGCAATTATGCAGCTCCTGGGAAGTCTCCAGGCCATGTTCTAGACCAGATAGCTCCAGAAATGTTTGAGTTAAGCTTCTGATCCATGTCCAAATATTAGAATACCTGTAAAAAGTCTGAATTCCAGTAGTGCTTCATAAGAAAGTCAAAGCAACCTCTCCATAACAAGTAAGAGATAGACTGGCATTTTGGAAACCACAGACTAAAGACCTAAGAACTTCTTTTTCTGCAGATGGCCCCTGTATGAGATATGACTGGTCACCTCCTAGCTAAGAGGGACATAAAATTAGTAAAACTAATTATTTAATTTAATAAATTTAGTTTAATAATTTAATAAAAAAATATTTCTTGTGGGAAATAATATGAATATCTCATTTCATGGTGTTATTTCTGCTGCATATTGTTTTGTTCTCCCCTGTTCCCAGAGCACAAGCACGAAGCCACTGCACACTCTGATCTCCTGAGAAGTTAGTCTATATTTTGTCAGCCAGACCACCTAGCCAAGCTGATGTCTTGCATCTTCTAGTAAACACATACCTACAGAGATGGGACCCACCATGCATCAAGACTAGACCATGCTCTAAAACACAACCCTGTAAAATGCTACTTACTCTCCCAAACAGCTGTAATTTTCCTAGTCCAGAAAAGCTCTAGTAATCACACATTTGCTGAATGCATACCATTCCTACTTGCTGCCTAACAGCTGCTACTCATAGTCTCAGGACTTCATTAATTTACATGGGACTCAAGGCCACAGGTCAGATATCTTCCCTCCTAAATGAAAAGAAAGTTGCTTTGAAAAGGGCAATAGGCAGCGAGACCGTGTGCAAACACCTTGCAACTGAGGAAAACAGAAGGAAACAGTCTGGCAGACCTGAAACAGCCTAGTCATGAGTCCTCACTCAATGCTCTGCTATAATCAGAGCAAAGAAATAACAGAAAACCCACCAAGATCCCAAGACTAATTGGCTGCCTATGAAGTATTGGTTTTGTTTAAATGACCAAGCCATACTTAGATCAATGGGCCTTAAGAACAAAGCCCTTCACTCACGAACATAGCATAATCAGGACTAGCTCAGGGCACAGATCTGTAACCCCAGAATGGCAATGTTCTTCTGCTCTAAGCTTGGAGTTGGCCTCTTTTTAGATGCCTGTCTCTAACCCTCCTGCTGAGGCTCCTGAAACTTGTGCTTCTTGCGCAGTTTTTCACCTAAGCGCTCTGGACTCGAAAGTATCTGCCTCTCCCTTGCATGAGCAAACAGAGCAGTTTCCATTCTTCACTCTGCATAGACACAGCAGTGCAGAAAGAGACTGAAAGAGATCAAATGACAAGCTTTCACTTGGAGCTGGCCCTTCTGACTCTCCTCAGCCACCCTTCTGAAGGATGGATGCCACAGAGATGGCAATGCACCAGCTGTGCACATGCTCCACTTTCTTCACATTTTGAATTATACCTGCGAAAAAACAGTGGAAATAATTTTGACCATAAGCAACCTCCCTTCTTCCCTCCTCTTTCTGTTGCCTTGCATAGAAATTGAGTATACATACAACAAGAGGTGATGGTTGATTCAGCACCATTATTGGTCCAATGGAAACATGTGCTTTGACATTTTATCTTTAGAGTAGCCAATGTTTTTATATATATAAAGATATATTAAGGTAGATTTAAAAATCTCCTACTCAAACATCCCCTCTTACCGTAGCCATTCCTCCAACAGTCCTGTCCTCTCACCACACCTTCCTCCCTGCTCTAAACACACACATCAGATTGGCCAATACTGGAGACAGTCACACTTTACAAGACTCTGTAGGCATTAGGAGCTAGATCAGTTCATGCAAGACATTTAGATACAGAATAGGAAAGAACGGAACACTTCAGAATCCAGGATCCATATAACATCCTGCACTGTATGTATATTTGCACACTGACACATACACACATGTATATATACTAATTTCAGCTATGGAACAGAAATGAGAAGCAGCTGCTCAGCTTGTGGAGATGACAACAAATACACATGACCAGAAATAACTTCACATTGGCAAAGACGATTGCTAGGACTTTCCTGTCCTAAAGAGCTGACTGCACATGACAGTCTTCTGCAGAGCGTAAGTGACCCACATTACAGTCACTTCCAAATGTCTCCCTCCAGGAAAGCTCAGTCAGACGCAGTTCTTTAGTTCATGTGATCACAAACAATCCTTGCATTAAAAAGAGGTGTAAAGTCAGTATTGTCGTGTCTCAGCCAATTACCCACTCATGGGAAAAGTCAAGGTAAAAGACCTCAGGCTTTCTGCAGGTTTTTTGGAAGCTCAGTTGCCTTTCAGTGCTAACAGATTTTAAAAGCTTAGGGTTTTTTCGAGAGTGTAATTTAAAGTGACAATAAAACTCACTAAACACCCCCTCCAGAAACTTCCTCTTCTTCAAACCTGCGCTCTCACAAAATGATGCACATCTGCCTGGTCTGCCCCTGACAGCACAGACAGAATCAAAATCATGCACTTAGTAGTTATTAACCTCTCAAGATATTGTCTGGAACCAGAATTTTTTGAGGAATTTGTATATTAAAGGTAAAACACTTCTTCTAATTGAATACAGCCTGATTTGCAGCTTTTAAGAAATAGTTCAGTGTGACTGGGGCAGTAATTTGAAGTATCTACAAGAGAAAATAATTCACATCTCAATTCCAGCTGCCTGTCTTTGCCTGTGGACAGGCACCCACACTCTAAGCTGTCTATAAGGGGCCTGATACTGCTAGGGTGTTTTACTGAACCACTGTGCTCAATGTGGGGATTAATTTTGTCTACTGCTAAAACCCACACACCTACTTGTGCTGTCACCTTTAGACTCTGGTGCTGTAAACATAGTTTTTAAGCCCTCACGCTTGGTTCACAATACCAGAGGTAAGTATTTCTACATCTATGTGTATGCCTTGGCAGACACACACGAAAAACAAAATTAAGAAGAAACAACAGAAAATGAGAAGTTCATAAATGAAAGCTGGTGATGAGGTATCAGATGTGGTCTCTTGTCTCTGGTTTTTACCCACATCGATCCTATTGCTGTTGAAGTTTTCCATTTCCCTCAATGGGGCTGGCTCAGGCAGGGCCACAGGACAGCCATGGTGCTTTTGTCACTCCCTAATCAGCTGACAAAATCTGTGCTGGCACAGTCCAGGCAGGGGACATCTTAACTGCAAGTTTCACAAGTTGAAACAGGTTTAGTCTCAGCTGCTGGTAGCATCCCAAATGTCTGGCAGGGCTGGCTTCTTGTGATCTCCCTGCTAGTTTGGGATTACAGTCTCTTGACTTTTGAGCACCAGTTGTGACCCCAGGTCACAGCCAGAGATGTGAAAACTGTGTGTATACGTCCAAGAGGACATGATGAACAGCAAGCTGCATTTGCAGACATGAAAACAGTGCAGCTCACTAAAAGCAGCAGGAAAGTTTGGCTACTTTGATTCTTTTCATTCTTTCAATCTTCCCCTGCCTCTCTGCACTGCCGAGAAACACTCTGTATTGATTATGCTGACACTGACAGCAGAGCTGGAATTTTTATTTTTTTTTTTTCACATCTCAGATGAGAAAGTGGGTTATGATTCATCTCACACATTCTGAGTCAAAGTGATCCCTTTAAAAAAAAAGAGATAAAAAGAAAAAGCAAAGAAAAAACCAAACAGTTTTGATGTGTTTCCATCAGAAGAGAACAGGCTGGAGAACACTCAGCAAATGAGACAGCCCCATTTAATTCTTTTTTTTCCCATATTTCACTCTCAGATAAAATCTGGCCTTTCCCCCCAACTAAACTTCAAATAACACTCAAAATACCCCCAAAACTTACTGGCAAGAGACAAACCACTTTATCAAAAAAGACAGCATGAGACAGACAAATGACACTAGAAGAAGAAATAACAAATGCCACACCATGGCCCCACCCCCATGGAACTGAGATTGATAGACTGGAAAGAAACAGATTACTACTGTGAATTATCAATTTTCTTAATAGACTTGAACTATCTAAATGCCAAAGTGTGGCAGCGTTAGTGGGTACTTTACATTAACAGCAGTTAAAATTACTAAGTGTGATCTTGGAGTGCTTTTTTCCTCCTTAGTTCACAGCCATGTTATTAACCCTGGAAAATAGGGCTTGTGAGCTAAATGCTGGGAAGAGCCTTCAGACCAGTTGTGGCTTTCCATCAGGCAAGGCTCACAAGCCCATTTTGTTGACTTTCACATAAAATAGAGTGTGGCCATGGCTGTGGGTAAGGCACGGGACTTGAAGGAATTCCAGGCTCAATTCCCGCTTGCTACTGGTTCTCTGCATGACTCTGGGTGAGTCATCTAAACTCTGCTAGTCAGCCCCTTGTTTATAAATTAAGGACAATAATATTTTCCTGGTCCTTGCCATATAGAACCTAGCTGGTTCTATTATTCTGTATTTTCAGCTTGGGAGTTCTGAGGCATGCATACTGTTCCCTACTTCATGTTTAATTTGCACATAGTGCAGCATGACCACAGTCTTGCTAGCAGGCCTTAGACATTACTGCAGTACAAATAAACCATAATGTAACACGGAAGCAATGGCAAATTTAATGGAACAAGCTTCAAACAATAGGTTAGCTGTTTTCAGTTTTAAAAAAAGGTTCATTTATGCCAGGTCGTGTGCATAACTAACTCAAAACAAAGAAATTAATCTGTTTGCATGTCATTGAGACAAAGATTTGTACAGGACTGCTCAGCTGGAAATGTGGTTTCTAACTCCAGCTCTAAAACTGACTGCCTGCATCTCTCTCCACCACTTAGCTATAAGTTATGACCAAGAAAGAATTTCTTGAAGCTTAAAATATTCCAAAGCTCTATCTGAAGAGAAAATTATTTCTATACAATTACAATAAAGAAAAAGAGTCCCACTCATTTGTAGACACACATACATATATCCCATCTTAAAATACCTGTGCATGAGAACTTAGTGCTTAGGAAATCCTGGATGGAAAACCCTGGTTTCACTTGTCTCCATAAAAAAGATCAAATGGGGGAGAGGGAGAACAAACCTTCCCCCTCTCACATGGCCCTAGAAGAACAGTCTGGTTTGAGCTCCTGGCCTCCTCGAGTTGATTCTCAACCAGGGGTCCTGCAGGTACCATAACTGATGTTTTTTAACGAGGTGATGATGTACCACAGAGAACCCCCCTGAGACCAGCCAACTCATTTCACGTGGGGCAGGAACCAGCCATAAGGTAGGTCACACTTTTGCTTCCTAATGACATGCAGCTGAAGGCTTGATGGCTCGTTATCAATTCTTTTGCCATGTCAGTCCAATTTACTTTGTGCAAACAAGCAAGCTGGATTCTCTTTGAACTGCTTCTGAAATAAAAGTAGAAAGACTTACTTTGTTTTCATGTAGTACTATTAATTTGGGGTGTGGGGGTTGGCTAGTAGCCTCATCATTGTCCACATTCATGATTTTTTTTTTTCTGTGGATATGTTAATTTTTAAACGTGCTGAAGAAACCTGTAGAATACAGCTGTACTTTAGAAAGACACATCCTAGATTCTTCATTATCACATTTAACTTCCTTTGGAAGACAGCAGGAAATTGTCAGCTTTCATTTACTGACTGTTGGACAAATCTAATTCCACTAATGGCTTGAAACCCACCTTTCTTTCACAGCACAGAGGGGATCACAGAAATTCCTTTTGCTAAAATGCTACCTTGGTATTCTGCACTTATTCTCTGTTATATGACTTCTGCATCAAATCAGTTCTGTCTAAAAGTAAAAAGACGTCTAGGTTGACTGCCAGCAATTCAAGCTAAACCAGGGACTTAAAACCACCAAGGAAGTCATGTTGCTTGCTATCTGTTCCAGCTGGCATTTTATCATCTATAAAAACAAAGGGTAATTTTAGGTTTGCTGCAAGAGTTAGATCATATCTGTGAAGCAGTATAGGTCTCTCAAGAGACTGTGCTTCACAAACACTCACGACCCAACATCTCCTCCACTCTTACACGGCTAAGAAGAGGCAAAAAAGAATGTGAGTCTCCTGCTTCCTGGGACATGTGGGTACCAGGTACTCAAGGGCTTATAGGAGTGCAGCCTCCCCTCAGTCCTGACTGCTACATCTGCTTGATCTTCATTAAGACATGTACACTCAAGACTTTATAAGACTAAGACTCCTGTCATAATAAGATATAGGTGCTTAGCTTCACAAAACATCTTTCCCACAATTACTACAGAATAGAATGTGGGTCACATCAGTAGCAGGAAGAATTGAATTTTTGCATCCCTTTACAGTCTTTGAAATGTTGAAAAGCAACTTAAACCAGCTCACAGCCTCTGCATCCCCATTTTCTCTTGCCTTTCTGATGGCTGGAGATAAATGCACGTACACATGGTATATTTTGCTCTCCTACCACTCACTGGCCTCTTCATTTTCTTTTCCCAGTTTGGAACTGTAGGCCAAAATTCACTCCGTAGGTTGCACTGGGACTGTCTTTATAAATCTGCTCTTCAAGCTCTACCTGCACTTGCTACACAAGGATGACTGCAGTCACAGACTCCCTCAAAGAAAGCTAGAAGGGGATGGCAAGCACTGACAGAAGTGAGACTGAAGAAACAGGCTCTGAAAGCCCTTTACCAGGGTAATTGAAGCCCCTGGGGAGCCGAGCAAGGATGATTCCCCTTGCGGCAGGCCACAAGAGGGCAGATGGATGTTGATGGTACTGCACTATGACCTCTGAATGCAGGCTGCTCCCAGGCTTTGTAGCCTGTGCGCGAATACTGGAATATAGCTTGAACATAAAAAATAATAACTTGAAGTATAAGGGAGAAAAGGATCCCTATTATATGTCTGTTCTCCCTGCTTTTGTGAGCGATTACATAACAAAAAATGACGGTTGGCACATCCGTCACTGAAAATCTAACCTACTATTTTCTGACCTAGATGTTGCTCAGATGAGGATGTACACTGTCTTGCACCAGAAAACTTGCCTTTAAACAAAAGGCACGATGACACATCATATGGCAAAAATTACAATGCAATTATGCTTTTGCAATAATAATAAGTATCTTTTAATGATAACCTTTTCAGAAGAGACCTAGGAATACAGGCAAGATATGACAACTTCCTTTTTCTGGTGATAATTCAGGTGAAACTAAAAGACTACCTGAGCCTCTTAGAGGCTGCAAAAATGTCTGATGAAGGCTGAAATGCAATGCAGACCGTGTTCAGTTTAGAGACAGTAGAATTGTTTGGTGCACAGACCCACGTCAAAGGAAAAAAAGGCAACATGAGCTGAAGGAAGCTGTATCTGGACAATCTAGTGTGCCTCCTTATCTGAAGCTTCTATGACTCTATCACACTGTCTCCCATATCTTACATGGACTGCTATCTGCCAACCAGCATCCTGCCTCTCAAGAAGTAAAATTAGGGAACATCTTTGACACTGTTTGGTTACCAGGTCTCTGTACCTAGTGAAGGATCTTTAGCCTACGAATAGAAGCGTAATGCAGACACAAAACCAGTGAGTGGAAATGTTGACAGAGCCTTGACAGATTCAATACTGGTGCCGCTTGTTGTTCTTTAGTTTTAACTGTGACACAGCATCTCAAAGAACTATTGCAGAAGGTTTCTCTGTGGGGAGCACTCATGCAACTCTTGCTGTTAATCAGCTCCTGTCTGAAGGACTATGCAGATTAAGTAGCCTACAAATAGGGTGAAAAGAGGAAAAAGGAAATTTGCAAAGGTAAAATTATCTGCCACAGGTCTCACAAGAGGTCAGGATGAGAAGCAGAAAAGGAAGTCAAACATCCTGCTTGTTGGCCTTGCTTCTCAGCATAATTCTGCACTGCTTTTCCCACTGCCCTAGTCAGGGCATACAGCAAATACACATAAGAAAACTGTATTTCCTGAATTATCAGCTCTAGACAAATCAAGGTCTCTTTGTCACACAAGCTGAGTATTCTCAACAGGACCATTTTAGTACCTCTCTTCTCCCTATGTGCATCCCGCTACAGCATACTGGAACTACAAAAGGAGACCTCCAATCTAGCAAATAGCTGTGAAAGAAACTGGTGATTCCTTTGGTAGCTTTCAGTACTTATGGTAAAATAGCAGCAAAAGTTTCTCCCCACCAGTTAGGGAAACTCCTGTGCTGTGGGGAGTGACTCAGCTGGGACATAGTCCAGAAGGCAACAGGAGATGAGAGGCCCTGAAGGCACTTTTCCAGTCTTAAGCAACACTGTCTGCATGGTGATAGAGACTGATAAGCTGCCAGAAGTAATTTCTTTCTATGGGACTTGAAACAGTGGTCCACAAAGAACTGTTGTGATCTTTGTGTGTGTGTTTTGCTGGGGATTTTTGGTGTGGGATTTTTTTTTTTTTTTTTCCCTTGGTTTTGGTTTTTTTTCTGAAAAATTAAGGGCTTTAATTTCCCATTGTGGACAACAAACAATTTTGATAGTTTCATCCTAATCTCGTGTAAATACTCATTTCTCCTCCCCCATCCTTATCCAATTTCCACTCCACAGAGTATTCTTTTCTTGAGTTTGGTTTTTTTTTTCCAACAAATCAGACATGCTAAAGCCTAGTTAGAATTAAACTTGACTAGGGATGTGAAAGATAACAGGAAGGGATTCTGTAGGTATACTGCAAATAAAAGACAGACTAGGGACAACATGGGCCCCCTCCAGAAGCTTTCAGGAGAACTGGCTACCCTGGATTTGGAGAAGGCTGAGGTCCTTAATGACTTCTTTGCCTCAGTTTTCACCAGCAAGTGCTCTGACCACATCACCCAAGACTTGGAAGGCAGATGCAGGGACTGTGAGAGTGAAGACCTTAGGCCCACTTTAGGGGAGGATCTGGTTCAAGGCCATCTTAAGAACTTGAATGTGCACAAGTCCATGGGACCTGATGAAATCCATCCTCGTGTCCTGAAGGAGCTGGCAAATGAAGTTGCTAAGCCACTGTCCATCATATTTGAAAAATCATGGCAGTCAGGTGA
>JAOEHY010031172.1:0-11019 GCA_025447955.1 Psilopsiagon aurifrons | reverse complement strand
TGCATGTGGCCATCCAGCCAGTTCTTTATCCACTGAGTGGTCCACCTATCAAATTGATGTCTCTCCAGTTTAGAGACGAGGATGTCATGTGGGACAGTGATGAATGCTTTGCGCAAGTCCAAGTAGATGACTTAAGCTAAAAGTTGTTTCAGACCACTTTGGAGCCCAGACTAAAATGATCAGGAGCAGCAAAGAGGTTCAAGGCTCAGACTAAGTATGTCTGTTTCCCATTTACAATGGCAAAGCTTCTGAGAAACGGCTTGCATGCACAGCCTTGCCTTCCCTGAAAATCTGCTTCTGTTTAAATGACACTTCCGGAAGAACAAGACAGGTCTTTTGTTTTCAATAGCAGAACATTTCCTAACTGAACATTAAACCATAGCTTTTATGGCAGGATTCTCCCAATGTGGGAATTAGAAAGTGGGAAGTACAGCAGATCAAGTCGAGATCAGGTATGTCTGAAGATACAGAAATGACATATTAAGCCAAAGAAAACTTATGGTTATTGCAAAACCAAAAAAAAAGTAGAGAGAGAAATCAGTGGTTATAAGGATTTCTTCAGGCTCCTCCAACCTAGAGGTCTCTAGGTTGCTCAGCTATGGAAACTGCTTACTCATCCTTTGTAAATGAGAATAACGTCATATAGGATCTTTAGACCAGGTAGCCATTTTGGGCCTCACTATGACATGTGTAAAGGGATGGCTGGGCTTTCCCAATAGTCACAATATCCTGATTTCCCTCTTCAAAGCTGCCTTAAGGAAAAGAAGACTTGAAAACCTCAGTGTGCAGGCTGCCAGGAACAAGGATTGCTACTGTTCAATTATGCCGCTGTGGACAGAAATGGACTGTCTTTCCCTCTACAGGGAGGGAAAGGTCCATGACAACTCTACAACCACTATCTATAGCTGAGTAGAACTGGAGCAGGGATGAGAAAGGAGCAGAAGATAAGTTTTGTCTAGATCTCAGTTCAAGACTCAAAAGATTCAATAGATTCAATATGCACATCAATTGCACAATTCAAATATGCATAATTCAAAGATTCAATATGCATATCAAGAGTACTTTGCAAGAGTAGCTTAAGTTGGCTCTAGTATAAATGAAAAATCACACTTATGAACTTCACTGGCTAGAAGTAATTACATATATTTGTTAGTGCTTCTTACTAATCAGTTTTGTATTCATACTTAGAATTCTGTTTTAAATCCAGTGCCTGAGGGAGCATTAGAACTATGAGTGAGGATGCTCAGTTCTGGTTCAACCAGGAATTGATTCCTGGTTCATCCTCATATGGCCTGTGCTGTACACAACAACAGAACAGATGCTTCACTTCACCAGTTAGGAGACCACAGAAAACAAACCCCATGCTTTTCATTTTCCAAATTTGTCCGCTCCATTAAATTTTGCAAACAGTGTTTTCACTGTATGTGGAAACAACATTTACTTGGTGTTGAGTAGAAAGAGGACAGGAAAATGGAAATGCAAAGCTACAAAACTTAACAGAATGGCCACTATAACTAAATGGGGGGTGGGGGTGGGGTGTTAACTGATGTATTTAAGTAGATTATTCTGCTTTAGCCTTCTTACTTCTGCCTTTTAACTTACCCATCCAGGAGAGATGTTAGCAAAGGGGCCACATCAGCAAATACTGTGTCTTGAGACTCTGAAGCACTGTAAACTCTGAGGAGCAAAGTGCAGTGATTAACAGAAGAAAAAAATGTAACTATGTTGTCACAATACAAGAACATAAACTAGGGGAAATATAGGCAAGGCAAGTGACATAAAACTTCTGACCTGCTGACGTTTTAACCCTGACACTGGTTGCCCAGAGAAGCTGTGGCTGCCCCATCCCTGGCAGTGTTCAAGGCCAGGTTGGACAGGGCTTTGAGAAACCTGGTCAAGTGGATGGTGTCCCTGCCTGTCGCAGGGGGTTGGAACTGGATGATCTTTAAGGTCCTTTCCAACCCAAACCACTCTGGGATTCTATGATTCTGTGTCAGCAAACTAAAAATTAGAACTCCAAGGCTCTCACCCATTTTTTAGGAGTGGCTGTTGTGTGTGCTGGAGGGAACAACCCACAGGTGTACACTCGTGGCTCTTTGAGCTTATCCTAATCCTTCTGCCTGCCTCTCTGGCAGACAGATTCTACTTTTTTCAGACTGTACTGGATCCCTGTTACTTTCTCCCACCTACCAAAATGAAATATCCCTGCCTCCTGTGTCTCCTTTATGTCCCTAAGAAAGGGAACGGCCACGTTGTGCTTCCATTTTGATGTGGATAAGGCTTTGGGGTACAGAGGCTGCAAACTTGCCATGTGACTTGTCTAATGAGAGTCGTGGCACAGTGGAAATCAGAAGGCCCCTGAGGGTCTTTGCTTAAGAATGCACTGTCTTTGTGGACAGCATCAGCATCCACATCCCAACTGAACTACCTGCTCTGAAATAAACCCTTCTCACTGGAGAGAAGACTTTCTTTTACATTGTGATGTGGATTCAAACTTTTAAGCACAATGAAAGACAATGAAATTGAATGTTCTTCTACCTTTTAGAAAACAACAACAGTATAATCCTTGGGCCAGAACAACATCTAAATCAACTATGTATGTTTTTTCAAATCCAAGTTAAAAACCCAAACTAACACAGGACCCTTCAAAGAAATATTTCCTCTGATCCTTTCAAGTTTGTACAACATAAAATCAACACCTGAAAATAGGAAATCATCAAAGGGAGGATAATTCTGATCATAAAACACGGACTTCTAACTCCTTCATTTCTTCTCTAGCACACCAAAAATATATCCTCCCCAAGATTACAGCCTTCAGCAAGCACTATTTACACAAGATGAACAGAATATAAAACATGAATGTCATTAGCCACATTCAAGTATTTGAGGTATGAATGTTTATCTTTGGAAAAAGCTTCCTTTTCTGATATCTTTCTGTTGTGATTATTTTTGTTTTGCTTAGCCTGTTTTACAATGAGTGATACGTGTTCTTTATGGTTTATAGCAAAGTGACTAACTAGAAACAGGAATTTTGGGTAGCAGCAAACATTACAAAGCATAGTCACTTCCCTGTTCATATAGTATACTAGTACACTTTGCTTAGCAGTGTATCCCACAGCATGTGTGTTATAATACAAGTGTAACTGAATGAAGACATACTGTGCTCTTTAGCATTTGCTCAAGCTCTATATTCGACCATGGTTTGGCCACTACAGTCTATAGCTTGCACAAATGTAGATTTTGCATTCATGCTCTCCATAAAAAAAAGACTTTACAGATGGATCACTGATAAGCAGATACAGAATTGGAGCCAACCCACTTAATTCAGCATTTTGTTCCTGACAATAGCCAGAGGAAGGAGGAAGAAACACTGTGGTGGCTGGAAACACAGTAATTCATCTCTGTGCCTCATCCTAATCCTTAAAATCTGTAAACTGGCCTCAAAACTGTAATATGAGTTGAATCTCTGTTTCAAAGAAAATATTATTAGAATTAGCATTCAATTTCTTTTTACATCTTGCTGAATTCTTGGCCTGGCGTAACATCCTGTGGCAATGTATTCCACAGACTAATTATAAGTTGCATGAAAATGTACTCTCTTTAATCAGGAAAGAAGCACTTGTCTGGCTTGATGGACAAATACTGCTTGTCTTGCCATTCCACTGATGTGCTGTCATACTACACTGAGAAACCAACAAATATGCAGATGTGGCACAGATTGTACTAGGAGGACATAGACACTGAATAGCAATCCCCTATCCTTGTTTTGCATGCATAGACACATGCGCTTCAGTAAACTTTGCACATCAAATCTGCAAAGTCCATATAAGAGAGCAAAAGCACTTCCACTTTTCTCTGCTTCATTTATCATCTACAATTCATAAAATACTCATTAGCACTGAGCCCTCCATCTTAAACAACTAGGTCTCTAACTCAGTATGTGTTGAGATGATGTTATTTTTCACAACATATAAAAACATCTCAGAGCTTCTACATCAAAAAACCCCTACAACTTAGTTATTTTAGGAATGAGAGCATTCAAACTGTCTTGCTACCAACCATTACCATTGGTAGAATCAACTGGTCCTAGTAGTCTGTTTGCACTGTGAAGAACTACTGCAGTAGCTAACTACGTCAGATCCAGGTTCTAGTAGCTGTACAGAGGAAAGACACAGGCCTCCATGTTACGGTAACTGCTCCAAATACTTACTCAACTTCCTAAAGGGGTTTTACTGCCACTACTTACTTAGGTGCTGTGATTCATATACTACCAGTACCCAAAAGAAGTAGTTTAAAGTTGCCTTCAACTAGTTTATGCTACGCTGTAATCACAGCACTACCTGAGGCATGGACACCCACTTAATTAATCTGAGACCATGGAAGATGCAGCAAATCCAGAGAATCTCTTTCTGTAAGCCCACATATTTTTACCAGAATGATGACAGATTTGTCTCTGTGTAGTGATTAATGTTAATCTTGCCTTGAAATTTTGAGCATCTTTTTTATTTTGCTAACTGATTTGCCAATAAAACTATAAAACCATAACATGCTGAAAGCTGGAGTTTTCTTCCTGAGCTGAAATCAAATATTTTGACATTTATTAGTTCCATAAACGTTGCTAAAAAAATAAACATTTTTGAGTTCATAAGAACCATATGCTCTTCTGTTTATAGAAAGGAGCTGTGCTGGGACACTAGAAAAACATTCCCCAAGAACTGCATTCTTTGGGGGATTTACGTTTTTTTAACCCTTTTCCTGATTATCAGGATCTGCAACACCACATGTCCAGAGTCACAGCATCTCTGGAGTCCTGTGTCAATACTATTAGTGGTGTTGCTCTACTGAGTTGAATTGCAGCACTATTCTGCATTCACTTCAACTGGCATGGCTGTATTAGGTTTACCTGGAGAGTGAAAGAAATTACTTTGAGTAGCTTAGCATACGTGCAACAAGGGTGTGTACCTTGACAAATCTCATATGCCTGGCATCAAAGGAGCCCTATAACCTAAGGGGTCAGTAAAGCTTCCCCAAGATTTGCATTATCTCAGGAATTTTCAGCTTTTGGTGGCCTTTACAACAGCAGTCCCCAGTCTTTTTGAGTAGAAAAAGGCAGCACCTAAGAAAGATTCTTCAAGGAAAGGGTGAATGACTGCAACATTTAACAAACCTACAGCAGCTCAGGCTGAGGAGGCTCAGAACTTAAGTTTAAACTAGGACAGATAATTCATGCTGGATAAATTTGACTTTAAATCAAGCTTTGTCTCCAAACAAGGAAGCATGAAATTGTCCTCATATGTTCTGTTTCCAGAGGGTTTTGAGGCATGGTTCAGAGTAGAGAGCCTACAGTATGAAGCATTGTGTTGTACAGAGGCAAACCCTGCACTAGAAAAAGGCATCGGGCAAATTTCTCTATTTCTTCATTTACAGAAATCTCATTTGTATTACTTTAACCCTTCACTCTTATTTTCAGAAGTTCAGGTCAGCTCCATTCTGAAAAAACATAAGGCATTTTTCAGCCTGATTCCCTGTAGTTTTCTGTCTTGCAAACTGACTCTCTGGTGTCCCGTAAGGTACAACCACCAGCTAAACCCTTACCACAGCCAGTGCATTCAAAAATCTCTCTTGTTTATTTGGATTCTTGAGCATCTAATAAGGTAAGTAGTCACATCACAGCCTTTCCCTTGGAGAGCACTGATTTACATGCCACTACCCTGCTGTCCATGTTCAGGCTATTTTAACTCTAAATTAAAAGGATCAAGGCTCATCATCAATTCTTACAAGTCCTGAGACCAGTTTCTTGCTCAGTCATGCTGTATGTCTCATGCTGAAGTAATGCAATCCACTTCAATTCACAGAATCAGAATAGTTTGGGTTGAAAGGGACCTTTAAAGTTCATCTAGTCCACAACCCCTGCAATGAACAGGAACATCTTAACTGGATCAGGTTGCTCAGAGATCCACCCAGCCAGACCCCCATCCATGTTTCCAGGGATGGGGCATTTACCACCTCTCCGGGCACCCTGATCCAGTGCTTCAACACCCTCATTGTAAAAATTGCCTTCCTTGTATCTAGTCCTAATCTACACTATTTTAGTTTAAACACATTACCCCTTGTCCTGTTTCAACAGGCCCTGCTACAAAGTTTGTCCCCATTTTTCTTACAAGCACCCTTGAAGTACTGAAAGGCAAACATCATATCCTTACCTTTAAAATGTGGATAACATTTTACTATCTGTCTCACAACATGTAGCAAGAATTGTAAGAGCTATCAGACAGGGAAGAGCATCAAACAAATCTACGCAGGTTTCAGACTTCGACAGTCTTACCAGTAAGCAGTCTTCACTGAGAGGAAAGACTAAGTGTGTTGTATATATCTTGAAGTGCATTTTCTCGAGTGAGATGTGTCGCCTACCACAGGCTCAGATCAGGGATGTTGCCGAGAGGCTGCCTGGTCTAGTAAGTCCTGATGTATTACCCATTTCTTGTGGTCCATGTGGGTGCTAGTGATATTGACAGCAGTATCCTGGGAATCATTAAGAAGGACTACAGAGACCAGGGAGAGGTGGTTAGGGGCTCTGGGGTTCAGATAGCTTTTTCATTGATCATCCAGGTCAAAGGGGAGGACCTTGAAAAGGCCAGGTGGTTTTGGCAGGTTAGTAAACAGTTAGAACAGTGGTGCCATAGCCAAGGGTTTGGGTATTTAGATGATGAAACTCAATTTGGGATGCCAGGTCTACTGGAGCCTGGTGGAGCTGGTCTGATGAAGGAGAAGACCTGCTTTGGTAGGAGGCTTGCCCAACTGCTCAAGGCAGCTTTAAACTAGATGTGTTGGGAGAGGGGGCATCATTCCATCCCAACACTCCCAGTCAGTTGCCAGCACCTATAATAAATGTTTGGAGCCTCGTAGAGCTGTTTCAGCCACTCTAGCCAATGAGTTGGCTTCGTTTGGAGCTCAGCTTGGATGCCACTGTACAAATGGCTGTAGTAGGGGGAATAAACAAGAGGAATTAGAGATGTGTGCATGTCTATGGGGATATGTTATTACTGGCATCACAGAAACATGGTGGGGTGGCTCCTGTGACTGGAGTGTTGGAATGGAAGGTTACAGCCTCCTCAGGAAAGACAGGACAGGCAGATGGGGAGGGGAAGTTGCTATTTATGTTAAGTATGCTATTTATGAAACATGGTGGGATGGATCCTATGACTGTAGTGTTGGAATGGAAGGTTATAGGCTCTTTAGGAAAGATAGGCCAGGCAGACAGGGAGGGGAAGTTGCTATCTATGTCAGTGATTGGCTGGAGAGTATGGAACTCTGGGAAGATGTGGTCAGTCAACAGAGAGCTTATGCATCAGAGTCAAAGGGAGAACAGAAATGGGGGACACTACTGTGCCGGTCTACTACAGATTGCCCAATCATGAGGACTCTGTGGATGAAGCGATCTATAGACAGACAGGAGCAGCCTCACGCTCACAGGCCCTTGTCCTCATGAGGGACTTCAACCATCGTGATATCTGTTGGAGGATCATATAGGTGATCTTAAGTTCCTTTCCAACCCTAACTATTCTATGATTCTCTGATTATACAGAACTTCTAGCAATCCAGATTGCTGCACATGACTCCCCACCTTTCAAACTGAAAAGTCTTGTTTACTGATGCATGACCAGGACGGCTACACTTTACAAGGACAGTTTCCTAAGACAAAACAAAAATAGTCATAGTTAATATCATAGGCTCACACAGAAACACAAAGAAATATTTATCATTTCTAACATTCAAGCTGACAGCAGTAATAAAGGATCATGAAGTCCAAGGTCCTTCTCCAGCATGTGAGTCTTTACAGTCTGTATATTGCAGTGAAACTAAAAAGACTACAAGACATGATCTCAAAATGTGGATTATTAAAGATCAACCAACACAAAATATGGGCACTTAAGGTCATAAGGAAAATTCAAATCCTTACCTGAACTTATGTGCTAGAAAGCCATAGGCAAGTAAATCCAACCTCCCTAACTGCCACCACAGGTGGAAAAAAATGGCAAACAAGAACTCTTTTTTATTATAGAGCCAGTTTTCACAGTGTCTTTTCAGATTGATTTTATGTGCATTTGTGCCTAGAACTGAGCAGAAGATGCACACTTTATAAGTAACACGCTAGACCACTACTGTGAGAAAGATCTGCACTAGCACAATAGCTGGAATCACATAAGTTTATAGTGGAATCCACTTTCCAGATGGATTACGTAGGAGCTTTCTGACAGATATGTAAGCAACTCTTTTAAACTATTACCAGAGTACAATCACAACAGTCTGACATGCCTTACATAGCAACTTCTGTGTCCATCTGCTCCTTCTGGCAAATATTGCTTAAGTGCAGAGAAAAGCACAGAAAATACTTCATCTAATCCAAGGAGGTTTCCTAGCTTACTAACCTGGGGTAACATTACTGCATTTGATGGGAGTGCTGAAATTCCTACTGTGCTTCAGACAAGTAGCTTGGATTGCTATACTAATGGCTTTCAAATTAGTATTGCTACAGACTAAAGCTGAAACAGTTGAGCAAATAACAGTTGCATAACAGTATGTCCAGCATGTAAATGGCTAATAAAAAACAAATTTCTTGGTTTGAGTTTACAAGCATTTCCTCCTTTTTGAAGAAGGCCAATGTATCATTATCAAACTAACGATGACAACCCTCACTCTACAGAATGAGCTGTTACCCATCACAATACTGGGAAATTTAGCCTCAGTACAGACGTAAGTACAACACTTTGCTACAGAATGGCCTGACACCAAAATTCTAATAGGATCAGTAACCAACAAGCCCTGGGAGAAGGAGAAAAAAAGAACATTAAAAAAAGGAAAAGAATTATACTGCTACGGAGCACATTTCTGATTCAGAGATCAATGTACTTGCGGACCAGCTTTCCATAAGGTGAGAAATGGGACACAAAAAGCTATTTGCATAACAGAGAAACAGAAGAATTGTTAATAGGCTGAAGTTTCATATGAGCATTTGTAGTGAACTTTCTTTCTCAGGAGATCAGTAGGGGCTAACATATATCCACTACTGCTGCTGGCCTACAAATCTCATCAAGTTTCCCTGTCAATAGTGCTTATGAAATCCACACAGCTGTCTTGCAAGAACACTACAAAATCTTTTTTTTACCCCAGAGTCAGGAGTACTCCCAGTCTGAGTTTTTTCAGGGCAATATGAATCCCTGAAATGACAAAAGTATACTTCGTAAATATCCACAATCTGTCCTGCCATCTAAGCCTGCTACCTAATCCGTGAGGAGCAGTTCAATGTGATGTGCACTATGCACTTACTCTCCACCATTATAACACAATAAACTATAGAAGAAGGGCTCAGACAGTTGTTACTGTATGCTGAGGAGCGGGGCATACATAGGAAAGTAAAAAGAAAACTTCACAAATCTTAAAGTAGCTCAAAGCCTGAAATGAAATACTCTTCTCTACATCCAGTAAAATCCTAAGCCATTTTTAGACTTAGAATGAGAATAATGACTCTCTAGACAAGATGAGCAAGATTATAGTAAAGATCACATACGTCTTGTGAAGAATGATATGAATATCTAAATAAACAAAAGAAAAAACACTTAAAGACTAAATGGAATTCAAGTAGTCACAGTCTCACAAGTAGATACTCAACCATTCTGTCCAAGTATCAGTTCTGCCCATCTATAGTCAATTTGAAGGAAAATATAACACAGCTCATGGCAGAAGAGAAGCAAAGCTGCTTTATACTGCCATTTCTGTTGTGGTTATAGCACAGATTAAGCAGATCAGAAGATTACTAAAGTTTACATCCAATCCAGGAGCAATGTCAAGCTGAAGCTTGTCCGGAAGATCCAACCATAGTTTCCTCTATGTATGCTGGACTGCATTGTGACTGGTTCTCAAATGCAGCTCTGCTTTCTAACACATGATAGTTTATCGTGGTTTAAGCCCAGCCTTAACTCAGAACCACGCAGCCACTCTCTCACTCCCTCCCCTTTCTCTCCCCTGCTCCCAGAGGGATGGGGAGGAGAATCGAAAGACTAACTCCCACAGGTTGAGATAAGAACAGTCCAGTAACTAAAGTAAAACACAAACCCCTGCTGCTACCACCAATAGTAATAATGACAAGGGAAATAACAAGGGAAGAGAATACAGCTGCTCACCACCCATTGACACATACCCAGCCTGACCAAGCAGTGATCTCACCCTTCCGGGTAACTGCCCCCAGTTTACATAGTGGCCATGACATGCTGTGGTATGGAATACCTCTTTGGTCAGTTTGGGTCAGGTGTCCTGTCTGTGCTTCCTCCCAGCTTCCCCTCCTCCCTGGCAGAGCATGAGGCTCAGAAAATCCTCAGTCAAAGTACATGTTACTGAGCAGCAACTAAAAACATGGGTGTTATCAGCGCTGTTCCCAGGCTGAAAGTCAAAAGCACAGCACTGCACCAGCTGCTAAGAAGGAGAAAAAATGACTGCTACTGCTGAACTCAGGACATAGTTCTAAAGTGATCATGGCATATATGGAAAAATCTGGAAAGACAGCCATGATCTAAAAAGCAAATCTAATAAACTCAGCACCTCTATCACGGTTTTCCTTCACCTTGATCTAAAGTTTCCTTTAAATCATAAATATTTGTCTGAAGAATGGTTAATTTGTTTCCAGAAATATGAGCTTTAACTGTTGTAACTAAGACATCCTTGTCTCTAAATTGGAGAGACATCAGTTTGATAGGTGGACCACGCAGTGGATAAAGAACTGGCTGGATGGCCACACGCAAAATGTTGTGCTCAATGGCTCAATGTCCAGCTGGAGACCAGTAACCAGTGGTGTCCCTCGGGGATCAGCCCTGGCACTGGTCTTGTTCAGCATCTTTGCCAGTAACATGCATAGTGGGATTGAGTGTGCCCTCAGCAAGTTTGCCACTGACACCAAGCTGGGTGGTTCGGTCGATACGCTGGAGGGAAGGAATGCCATCCAGAGGGACCTTGACACGCTTGTGA
>JAOEHY010031171.1:31331-64032 GCA_025447955.1 Psilopsiagon aurifrons | reverse complement strand
AGCAGTTTCTGGGGGAAAAAAAGTTATCCAAAACTTCTTTGATGAATGCTACCCATTGTGAAGAAGATTTTTCTTTGCTTTGATGTTCTTAAAATCTCTGTTCTTAACGCAGCCTTGAGTACATAAACCACCAAAAACTGAGAGTAGCTGACCACTAGGGTAGAAATCAAGTGTTTTAAACTCCCCAAAAAACATCTGTGAGATCTTAGAAATCTGACATGGGTTTTAATGTCATTTAAGATATCTTCCAAAATTATGTTTTTATATACCTAACATTAAGGTTGGCTGTGCAGATGCACAGATGATTTTACATAACATTATGTATGTCAAGTAGCACTAGGCAAAGTGGTGGGTGCATCTTACACTAGCATGCTGGTGTCCCTGGTGTCCGTTGTCATTCTTGGCCTGACTGGTGCAATAGTGAGTGGAGAAGTGCCTATGAAAGCACTGCCAGGTCACCCCTGCTGCTGCTCTGAGAGCTGCCCTTCTCTTTGGTGCTCAGAATGAGCTCTCCATTGCACTTAGAGGAAGAGAAACAAACACTCTTGGTAGGAAGATCATACTGTTGAGGAGCGCTGCCATGACTGCTGTAGGAGGACAGCCCTTGCCTTGAAGGTTTTGTTATCCAAAATTCCTAACAAAGTGGTGCTGTACAAAAATTGGACATACTGGGAGATAAAAAATATTCACTAAATTTTCCTAGACTGAACTATCCTATGTTATGGCTCAAGCTCCTGCAATCAGTTATCAGAGTAGAAGTTCAGCCTGGCCTAACAGAAATAGGATATGTTCTTAAGTAGTACAGAAAGTCTGTGGAAGTAAGGGCAAGCAGAATATAACTCAAATCTGATGTCGGAGTCCCTTTATCTCTAAGGCTACCACACCCTCCTCTACCCCTAACAGCTGCTTTTGAAGGACAGATTGAAAAAAGCCAGACAAACCAGTGCAGAACAGAGGGTAAAATGGAAAATGTGGCCTGTCCATGAGCAAGGTCCCATTGTCTTTGGGGGTCTGACAAGATGATATACTTCGCAGTCAGCACTTGCTGCTTCTCATGGTGTGGTACAACCTGCGTGTGAGTTACATGAGTATGCTTGTGCAAAATCTGTGAATGTACATTGAACTCCTCTGCCTTTTTATCTCCTGTGCAGGATACTTGCTATGTTGTTCTGATTTTCTAATCAATTGCACTTGTTGCTTGGGGGCCTTTACCTTCTTGGTGCTACATTATGCTGTCATGTCTATTTCTAGACACTCAGCATTACTGCACATGATAGAAGACACATTTCAGAAAGTCCTTTCCCTTTCCTTCCCTTCTCAAAGGCTCCTGTGTTGGGTGCAAATGAGCTGTCCTAGCATTTCTTCTTAATGCAATAATGATCATTTGCTAGAATGCTGCAAAATATACATGCGTACATATATGCGCAGTTGTTCCTGAATTTCCTACATACATTAAAATTCCCTAATAATGAATATAATTTGAATTGAAATACCACTCAGGTTTCTAGTTCTTTCCAATGTCTTTTCTATTGACATAGCATGTTCAAGTTAAGAACAGGAAAACAGCACAAAGCAAAATGAAATCTCCCCTAATGATGAGATCTCTTTCAAACTGTCTCTAGCCAAAAATTGTCCATGATTCAGTAGACCGAAGCATGAGTCCAATTCTTTTTCAGCAGACAAAGACTGATTCTTTTTTTTCCATATGTTGAGTTAAAGGTCATAGGCAAAGATATGAAACTGACAGTGAAATAAGATGTTCCTTTCAAGCATTGTACTAGCTATGTTAAGTGAATTTGTCTGTTAATATAAATTATTATTTTTTCTGTATCAAGAGGATTACATCAAAATTACAGGATACAGCTACCAGAATATTTCCTCAGTTCCTCTGAGATGAGCAAAACTATTATTTGTTTTTTCCACTGCCTGGTTCTAAATGTTATTCTGAGCCTTTCAAAAGACCTGCCGATCCAAATCTACAAAGGCCTCTTCAAAGGCATGGACAAGGAATATTTACTTCAGTAGTCTGCAGAACAAGAGAGGGCAGATGTACAGAGCAGTAGTATGAAGGTATGCCCAAGCAATGTGCCTTTGTGTGAAAGTTAAGCGTAGTTTGGCTGAGAAGCAGACACTTTTATGAATTGGTGCTACTTTTATGAAAATTACACAGGAGGAAGCTTGCCTAAATTCCTCTTGCATCTCCTATTTCAGCACTCTTTACTGAATTTTAATGAAAGGGTGTATTTACTGAAGTGTTGTGCTCAAAAGTCTTCTAGAACCAATCTCTTACCTGAAATATCTTGCATCTATCCATTAGCCCCTACATTCCTGACTTAAAACTAGGTAGGTGGTGGTTCTATTATTCCCATAAAAGTGTTTGCAATATGTATGTTTTTGGCATTCTGCATGAACATGAAATCCAATCCCAAAATTTCTGTACGCTACAGAGTTCTCCTCCAGACTAGTTAAGAGTCAATAGAAAGGGCAGTGATGTAGGAGGCTCAGATTCAAGCCTCTATTCCAGTGAAAACTAATTTTGTACACTGATCAAAATAGCTATTGGTACTCCAGACTCCTGTACCGCAGCTCACCTGGTGGACATAACACTTACTTGATATGTAAGAAATACAAGGATGTAATTCCAAGTCCCTGTTCTGAAGCAGGTAGAACTAAAATGAACTCAAGTTTTCCCACACTCTCGAAGATGACATAAACAAAAGGGCATCCTGGGACAGAGTTTCCACAGTCCTCCAAAAAGTTCCCAGTTATTTGTTTGTCTCTCTTTGTCCCTCTCAGCCAACTCTCTCTTTATATTTTGACCAAAACTTGATCATCACCCTGAGAAATTTTTCCTAAAACAATTTTAGTGAAAATTCACACAAATAGCTTTGGTTTCAAGGCCTCTGTGTCTTATTAAAGAGAACAAAATGAAACAAAACCGAAACAACATCAAAATAAACCTCCAAACATTGAACTGAAAGATTTCCAAAAGCTCCACTTCAATATTCTGTGACAACACTATTCATAGGCAATGTGACATTAGAAAAGTAGTCTGTATGACTGCCATACGCACAAATTCCACTTTACTATATAATGAAAAGCATTTCGGATGCCTGGAGATATGCTAGAACTCACCAAACTACTGCATAGTCTTCTGTATAATGAAGTAGAATTCTGCCGTCATTTACTTCTGTAGCAGTGCCGTACATAGTACATTTACCTTTATTTTAGGGAGCTGAGAAAGAAAAAGAAACAGATAAATGAGGTATTTTAACATTTATGGAGATGGTGGCCTTTAAGACATGAAAATTTCTAAATAAATACTGATGGGTTTTTCTAAGCTACAAACTCATATAGATAAAGAAGCTGTGGAAAATGAAGTGGAAAAAATTAACTCTGATCTCTTAATATGGTTACATGTGGATGTTTGACTTTAAGAAGGTGTGTTAACAGACTCTGATGGTTATGAAGCTGGTCATTTTTCCGTATGGTGCCAAGGAACAGGAGTCTTCTTGTCTGAAAACCTGAAGTGAAAATCAGATAATGCCCATGAAGAGCAGATGCTGGAAGCCCTCATGTTCTGTCAAGCCATACAAGGTCCCACGTGATGTTCCTGCAGCTCTGCAGTGAATGCTACAGATTGAAAAGCTGTTTGAATGAAATCTGAAGAAATACTCTTCCTGCCTGAGTACTGTTATTGCTAACAGTCATAAGAACCAGAATCCAGTCATGGGATTTCTGACTGGCTTAGACGAGAGAGGATGAAAAGGTATCCCATCATCTGCCATTCATGGCTGCCAGATGTGTGCTGCTCCTGGTTAGAAGTGATTTCAGTGCATGACTCACGAGGTGCCGTTTTGTTCCATAGCTGGTGCAAGGTTCCATGAGCCTGCCAGCTTTCCCTGTGACCAATGTACAAGAGTGATTCCCACCTAAATTTTTCCCTAATTAACAGTTTTAATAGAGTGTGGGCAGTTCCACCCCTATGTGAATGTCAGAGCAAATACCTTGAACCTCAGTCATTGTTAACATTTAAACTAAATATAGAAAATTTCACTTTGCTCAGTTCTTGTAGGAAAGATTCAGCTTTACATCCGCACAGTCTATGTAAGAAAAAGAAGCTAAACATGCTAATAGAATCTGGCATTACTACTAAGATTGTCATATGCCTCTAGTAACGGTGGTCATGTGAGAAGACAGAATGAATATTGCCTTGTCAAAGAGGGAGTGTTTGCATAAAATTAAATAATAAACATAGCTTTGTTATTCAGCTATTACAGTTAATTTAAAAAAAAAAAAAACCAAAAACCACAAACAAAACAAAAAACACAGGAGTAAAAATGTCAGCCCTAAAAGTATAGTTGCTAAAGATGAGTGGCCAAGGTTTAGACCTGCATATCTAAATTTGAAGATATCAGTCTGTTTCTAGGCTGGGGGGAAATCTACAGCTAATTGTGTTTCCTTTTATTGATCATTTGACAAGCTAAGAAAATTGGGGCTGCTCAGCCTGGAGAAGAGAAGGCCATGTGGAGACCTCACAGCAGGCTTCCAGTGTCTGAAGAGGGTCTACAAGGATGCTGGAGAGGTACTTTTCGTCACGGACTGTAGTGATAGGACAAGGGGGAACGGGTTCAGACTTAAAAAGGGGAGATTTAGGGTGGATGTAAGGGAGAAATTCTTTACTGTAAGGTTGTTGAGGCAGTGGAACAGGCTTCCCAAGGAAGTTGTGAATATTCCATCCCCAGCAGTGCTCAAGGCCAGGATGGACAGGGCCTTGAGCAACCTGATCTAGTGTGAAGTGTCCCTGCCCATGGATTAGGGTTGGAACTAAATGAGCTTTATGAACCATTCTATGATTCTGTGATCATTCCCCCTAGAACATTTCAAAATCTAATGACAATCTAAACAACTGAAAATTATAGACTAAGAAATAGAGAATTAATCTGAAGTGACTTATCACAATATTTGTAGTTAAGGTTTCTTTACCAGCATACACCCCAGGAGAGGAATCATAGCATGCATCTCTTTCTTTTTGCCCCATATAGTATTTTGTATGAGTTTTTGGTCAACCTTGCAGCTAAACCCCAAAATTATTCCAGGTTAATTTTGTTGCTGAATGGTACTTCTGTCTTGTCACCTGAAAGCTGAAGTTTTCTGAAGATGGGATAAACGTCACATGTAAAAATCTTGCTTAATCAAGAACTATGGTTGTCTGCCAGAATGTATTTTAGATGGAAAATTTTCAACTAGCTTCAGCTAAATTCTATTTCTGTGCTGGCAAAATTCCTCTTAAGAGTGAAGAGAGAATATATAAAGCAATAGGCCCAACCATTAGAAAAAAGGGTCTTGTAACGGGTTAAATTAACTTTAAAGTTTGCTTGCCAGTTGGAAGGTATAATAAAACATATCCCCAAACCAACAGAGAGCCAGCGGGTCTAATTTTAGGGTTACCAGCTGTTTATATTTGGTGATGCCTGTCATTACAGAACAATTTCTGTGTCTGTGGCTAAGACACTAGTGCCAAACTGAAGAGTAATAGAGAGGAGCAGTGTAGATTGGTTAACCTTTCCTTTGTGGCAATTAGTTTATCTGCTCATTGGCACTACACTGTTAGTGGGAATTGGCCATGGTCATAGCAAGCTGGCTAAAACTGATCTTCAAATCAGTTTTTCTGCATGTGTGAGCAAGACTGGCCCTTCTCGCTGAAATCTTACTAGGGCTTTGTGTGTAGGCCTATGAGATCAAAAAGAGAGATGGTCAGAAAGGAAAGAGGGGGGCAATGAAATTTGGATTTACCACATATATAATTGAGTAACTCAGTATGTAAGTTGCTTTATGATTTTCATTGGCCTTTTTAATGCCTAAGTAAGGGAGCCGTATATGTTGCCAGATATGTCATCTGTTACTTTCGTGGTATTCCCACAAGCTGGGAAACAGTCTCATGAGAAAGCCAAATGTCATGTTTTGTTAGTGCTATAGAACACCAGAATGCTGCAAAACTACGAAGAAAACATAAAATCATAATCACTCATGTCTTTTTATGGTTATTGTCCTCTTTGACAGGGTACATTTCTGGGAGGCTTTTGGTATAAGCCTTTCACGAGACATTTACAAGTGCCGTCATATCAGTTCCCTCTGTCACAGATTATACTAGGACTTTGCTACAAAAGGGTGTTGCTTCAGTCTCCTAATGATTTTTCAGAGATACTAAGATTTTACAAAGTCCTGATCCCCCAGCAAAATCCTTGTGAGATGCTTGCTGCTTGTGAAAAGAACCATTTCGTCCCAAATTTAGATGAGTGAGAAGACTTAGGGGTAGGGCAGTTCCAGGATAGACATTTACTCTTTTATTAGAGCAAAAAATAGCAGCCTCTGCTTTAGCTGAAATTGTATCTTTAAGGCTTTTTAAAAACACCTGAGGACTCATTATTGTTGATGTTATGGGAACACATTGATCTGTCACCCAATGTGCGTACTAACACCCTAATGAGTACAGTTTTTGAAAATAAATTGGAGTTTAAACAGGCAATGTGCAAAATAGAGGAGCAAAGGAGGTCTCTATTTCACAACTAGGGACCTGATTTAGAATGAAGTTGAATAATTTTCCTCAAACCTTTCACAATAAGTTACCAAAAGTCTAAGAAAAGCCCTGATGTACATCATGAGAACTAGCTTTGTGGAGATTCATGAGAATTTGGAAATGAGGATTTATCCTCAATTAACATTTTGATTGTTCTTTTACCTATCCCAGAAGTCTGTATTAAGCCTTGCTAAGTGTGTACTGAAAGCCTTGATGTTATAAGCAAAAACTGATTCACTCAAGTCAGTGAAGCAAAATTCACTATGCTTGCAAAAATAATCTGGTTATTAATGAATTTTCTTTTGCAGTGAGAAGAAGAGGAATAGGAAACTTGCAAGTGTGGTTTTCACTGTTAGCTTCTAAAGATATTTGAGTGGAGAAATCTCAGGCTTCTTTCAATGCAGCAAAATGTCAATATTTCATTGAAGTCCCCACAAACATGCAAAGATAAATATTGCTACCCTATTCTCAGAAAACATAGCTGAAGTCTGTGTTCTGTACAGAGCAGCTAGCATTAGATAACCAATGAGTCCTACTCAGCTATTAACAACCTTTCCTGAGCTTCAGTTATGCATTAATAGAAGACTAGCTTTGTCCTTTAGGGATCTGTCTTGCATGGATGTATTGGCAAGAAAGGTCCGTTCTTCATACTGTGCTAAATTAATATTGATTTCTACTCATTCTCACAATGAACAAAGTAGAACATTTCTTTTCAAAACAAAGAAAGTAAAACAATTTATGCAAGCTGATGGAAAGTCTATGGCAGATGACTAGAAATAGACTTTTGCCTTAATTACAAAATCATGTTGTCTCATGTTATAGGGTTAGAGTAGAACATGAGTCCATACTCTTATGTGAAAACCTGCCACAGGCAACAATGTGAGGAACTATTTCTAGTAAAGGATTCATTACTCTTCTACTTGGTGGCAATTACAAACATAGAAAAAATAATAGTTCACATTAGGCACATTTTTTTCCTCCTTTTTATCGCACCTTTTTGTTTTCTGCTGACTTTTATGTACATTTTATTTTGGTTACTCACACCCTTTCTTACTCACTTGAACTTACCTTTAGTGTCTCCAGTGACACTGAGTTGGATCTTCATGACAGCAAGACTTTGGCAGTTGTCAGCTGTGTAAAGAATGATAGGCAAATAGAAAGCTCGGTGCCTTTGTAGTGGTTTATACCAAAAGTGTGCCTGGCATGTCTGTCTAATTTCCAAGGGAAAGGCAGAGTATGGTGTGGCAGGCATGGTCACAACAGGTTACAGTGAGGTATGTCATTTCGGAGAATGCAATTTCCTCTTTGAGTCATTTTTCAAGAAAGGATGAATCACTACATCCTCTTCTGTAGCTATGGTTCTGCTTCTGCACATCAGTGCCGTGACTGGATCTGAGGTGGATGCACCTTTTTAATAATAACAGGAGGGGAATACTGCACACTACAGCAGAATGCCTGACCCCTTTGAAAAGTTTGTGGAAGACAGCAAAAGGATATGCAAAGTACATTTGCAGCTTCCACAGCTGACCATACATGGCAACTGCTAAGCAATGAATATGGGATCATAGTAATGCATAAAGAAATGAAAATAAAATTACTAACCTGCTTTGTTTTGCTTTAAATTTGGCATGTGAAGTGCTGAAGAATTCTGCCTCACACCATTGTTCAGGGAACAAGATTAAAACTGTACTAACCTGCTCTGTCAAAGGATCAACATTAGCAGCTTGATTTGCTGTTTTCAAGTGTCTCTATTCACTGGTAAAGCTCAAATAGTTATCTCTTTCTCTTGGTGGAGTTCTTTTTTGTTTAGAACTTTAAGAACTTTCCATGTCACTAAAACTCTCTGCGGGGCTGGCATCTTTGACATCTGACATCTGTGGGGTTTTTTTGCAGTATTTCCACAGAAAGGTAGTAGCAATTCCCAGTGGCAGCTTCCCAGAGCAGAGGGAATACCTCAGTGGATAGTTCATTTGTTATACAGCATCTGGGATTCTTTTCAGCATCTCCAATTACTGGCATGATCCAATTCCCACTAACAACAAGTAAAAGATTCCCATGACTTCAGTGAGGACCAGAACAAGATCTTAAACTTCTGTTGACATTAAACATTGAAACAGAAAGTGGACATTGATGCTGAGTTTTGTATAGAACAAAACAGAACAAAACCTCTAGGTTTATATGGTATGAAGAATAGAAATGCCTGATGTTGCTGCAGGGTTTGGATTTTTTCCCCCCTTTGTTTTGTTTATTTTTTACAATGTTTGATGTGTAATGGAGTAAAAAAACCCCTGGTTTAATAGCCTCAGGATCGTGAACTTTGACATACTATTGTCATACTGCCTTCCTACATGTGAGATAGGACTGCATCTGTTACTGCTCTGGTGCCTGTATGTTAAATCAATGCCAACAGGAAAAGACAGCTCCATTAGAAACAAATGGTTGCAACACAGTATCTAATCACAGATATTTGCAGTGCTTTGGAAGCACCATTTCAATCCAAGCTGTGATTATACAGGGTATTTAGCAATCTTGACTTGTCACTTGTAAATGGAAATACTGGTCTTGAGCAGAAATTGGCATAAAACGCATTTAGTTTAAGGGCAACCTGAGAGCTGGCTTCTTAATCTATGCAGTTACAGCCGTGTTCTGCTCGCAGCAAAACCCCTGCTGCTGATTGGCAACGTACAGAATCCAAAGCAGTGGCAGAAACACCCCCTTTATAATGTCCTTGGGACACAAGCAATGTGATCATTATAAAATGGTGCACTTACAAGCTTAACACATGCCGTATAATTTTGGTTTGATGCATACTAGGTAGGAAAAGATTATGTGTATAATGAGAGTGAAGTCATCTACTACTTGAACAGAGAGTGCCTTGCCAAATGAGCTAGCACCCTCCCACAGGGATCCTCTAGAATACAGCTAGGTGAAATAGTTTGCCCAGAGCCTGTTCTTGACAAAAGCAGAGGATTTTTGCTCATGTAGATATTCAGGTTAATTTTGGTGCACCATTTTCCCCTGGGAAAGAAAAAGCCCAAACCAACCAACCAAAACAGCCCAAATCATCCAAATACCAAACCAAAAAATTCCAAATAATTTCAGTTAAATGCTGCTTCTTGATTTTATTTATTTTTTTTTTTTTAATCAGTGTTTTGGGGCCTTGAGAAATATAACAATCAAAACAAAAATGTGGACTTAAAAGTACTAGCCCACACCCTGGAAATAGAAGATTGCATGTGGAGCTTTGTTATGACCTAGTTGTTCTAACTGAAATCCTGGTCTTGCCTGATTTTAAGATAAATCATGGTTTGGGTTGACCCAAATCATGTTTGGCTACTTTTTAGCTATGAGGGTTCACTCATTGATCTGAGAAATTAATTCTGTGGCCCAATTCATAACAGGAGGATTTTTATATCAAATAACTTCTAAAAACACCCTGCATTACCTGATTCTCTGCACTCTGGCTTTGCTCTGCAAGCCATTACAGAGAATAAGTCTCTTTCAGTGCCCTTTAGGGCACTTCAGAAGCATCCCGGTCTCATGAGTCCCTTCCTGCTCTGATCTCAAAATGTGTACTTAAGCAGGTCCTTTTCCAGGCTGCCCAGTGTGGGAGTAGGTTAGTGTGCTTTCTCTTCCATGTTATGCACTCAAAAATGCAATTAAAGGCTTACATTAGTGTATGGAATTCTGTTGGGAAGGTTATAAAGATAGGGGCCATCTGCAAAATTCAGGTCCAGGCCTAGCTTCATATTTCAAACGTGCTGAGTCCAAGGTTGTTTGGAGCAAAAGCTTTTGCTCTGTTCTCTCACTGTTCTTTGCCTCTGTACTTGTGCATGTCTAAATATGCCACACAGTCCATACGGTGTGCATGCTTATTTAGGCCACATCTGCACAGAAGCCCCTCTGTGTGTGTATGTAGTGAATGCCTTAAATGCAGACACAGCAGCATTCATTCTTCCTATTGTAGAAGCAATTACATTGTCTTTGCTCTTTATGACACTTAGTAGAAGACAGCACATATTTAGGGTGTCACGAGATGACAAGACCTGACCCCTGATACTCAAGCCTTTTTACAAGTAGATTGCAGCAAAACCAAGAGGTAGAAATTTTGGCAAAACCAAACCTAGAGGTAGAAAGTTCAGTCAGACGAAAGGGCTCCTCAGAGGTAGGTCTGATGAGTGCCCATGAAGTAGAGGATGAGGTGGTATGGCAGGCTGAAGCAGACTCCTTCTCCACAGAGAACTGTGTGAGGTGGCACATCAAGGCCAGTCAGTGCTTGTTGAAAAGGCAGGATGGCTGCTGTTTGCCCGTTTGCTGTCTCTAGCTCTGCTCAGTGGCTGAGACGAAAGCAGGATGGGATGTGGCACAGCTGCCTGCCCAAGTATCACCACTTTCAAATTCCACTTCTTATCTCAGCCCTTCTTCCTTGTTGCTAATTACCACCTACTCCAAGATGTCAAGAACATACTCCCAGGAATAAACTGCTAGATAAACAAACCCCAGACAAACATCAAAGCTTAAAACAAACTGATAAGCCCCTTTGATTGATTTTAAGGGTCGGTAGGGAGAGGTGTGTTTGGATTGGAAGGTGCAAATGTTGAGAGGAGCAGCACCTGCTGTCTTGTGATCTGACCAAACCATTTGGCTTGAAAAGGCCAAGAGATAGGGAATCAGAAATCCATTTGGAGTTACAAAAGCAGCAGGGGAGGCTTAGATGAACAAAGGGGCTCTCCAGGCAGGGCTGTGTGCTGGCTTTTGTCAGCTTGGTATCACATTCCCTGCTCCAACGTGACAGACAAATGTCAGGCCAGATGATGTGATACAATCAGCCTTGTTTGATTGAGGTTTGTACCTGTATTATATGATGGCAGCAGATGCTGATTCAATATGGGGGCAAGTGCAGAGCTTCAACAGCTCAGCAAAAGTTATTTGCAGTTTCATGCATCAGGGGGCAGGAAGGGTGCTGTTCAGAGGCAGGGCAGGTTTGGGATGTGTCTGTGTGAGGATTGAGTACTTGTGAAAGATGCTCAGTTGCAGCATAAAACGTGTATACACAACACCAGAACTCCCAAACCCCTTCCCAGGGTCTCATAGGCTTTCAGTCCTGCTCTGCAGAGATTGTGTTTACCCTGGCTGATGCAGGAATGGGAATCCAGTGCACGCCTAATAAGCTGGAGATTAGTAGAGAAAGCCTACAGAGGCCTAAATATGCCTAAGATCAAAGTGATATAATTTACTGTGATAAACAGGATATCACTTCCTCTCTGAAGTCCCAGTACTGCAAAGGTACTTCTATGCTCTTAACTACGTACATACAGTAATGTCATCATTACTGATAGGCTCTCCACATGCACAGTTAAGCAAATAGTATCCAAGGTCTCAGGCTCCTATCAGCTAATTTAGAGTGCTTGTATCTGTGCCCGAGGGTGTCTAGGACTGTTTCAAATGCTGCAGTGATGGGCTGAGGTGCCTCTGTACCATTTGTGCTGCAGTGTTTCTTCTAACAGTGACTCTTCACTGGGGAGAGCAATTGCGGTAGAAAGGAGGGTAGCATGGCTGGGTATTCTGCTTTGCACTGTATAATGTGACAAGTGAAAAAAAAGTAGCTTACAAACAGTTATTTTACTTATTTACCTGCTTTTTTGTGTAAAGTAACTTTCTGATCTCTTATTGCAGATTGTTAGTTTTTTCCTAGTTGTTTGGTTGGTTAGTTTTGTTTTGGTTTGTTTTTCTCTTCAATGAGACAAAAAAAGAAGAGAGATGAGGAGAGAGGCTGTCTGTTTTTAGCTATGAATTTGCTGTAATTGATGAAAAGTCTAATTTAAAGCTCATGCTTACTAAGCTCAGAAGTTCTGAGAAAACCTTTAAGGTTTTCCCCCTCTTTCTTGAAGCAAAAGCAAAGAAAATGAGGTAAAGTAATGATGGATGGGTGAAAAAGAGACAGTTCTTGTTACTGAAAAATTGAAGTGGGTGAGTGTTTCAGAAATGCTTGATCAATGTTTGCAAAAACCAGGAACAAACTTTAAGAAGAGAGTTAACCATCAGGAATAGTAGCAGAAAAACAATTTAAAATAAACTACAGAAATTCTCAACTTGAATTTTCATGGTATTAATCCAATTCTTGGATTATCACTTATCCGGTTATAGATTAAGTGATTCTGTGCTCAGTGAAAAACAAGCAATGGATGTTGAACTTCTGCAAATGAGTTTTCAAAACTATATACATTTCAGGACAGAGGGACTTGTCCAATCCTGTTACTGGCATTGCCTACAGTGTTTAAATGGTGTTTCAAGATGTGACTCTCCACACAGTGCAATGACAACTAAAATTCCCAGGCATGCTTCATTTCCCAGTAAGTTTCCTTGAAACCACTTGGAGCATGTGCAATGACTTTAATATGACTGAAGAAATATTGATGTGCATTGAAGAGATCAAGGGGGGACATATTTTAATGACTCTCTACTTAAAAAATCCAAAGCAACATCACTCCCCTGTACATTAGACTTTCTGTCTACTGAAATGGCATAGAAGGAATGTCTCTGAGGACTTTCCAGTGCCAATAGGGATGATTTATATCTTTGACACAATTTGGTTTAATCTTGAAGGGAGGGGAGGCGGCAGGGAATGGATATGATGATACATAAAGAAACATTATTTCCCAAAGGCAGATTTTATTTCTTTAATAATTTATAAAGATCCAGAAGTGAAATATCACTATTTTGGGACTGGTGTTGTATATCAATGAGTTTAGCAGCTGCCAGGCTTATGCATGTATTTTGTACTGTACATACATGCATAAGCCCATTGATTCAACAGTGGTAACAGGGTCTTTGTTGTCATTGTTGCAGAAGATCACTGAATTTGATCTTAGAAGACAGACTGTGCAGTGATAAATGTCAAAGGCAAACTCGTATAACAAGCAAAACCAACTCTGTCTCCACTAATCACCCTATTAACTACTTCAGCTTCTGCATCTGACTTATTCTGTTCTTCATTAATAACAGATATTACTACCATAGTTTTGTTTATTCTTCTAGGACTATTCATGTGATACATAAACATATAAATGTGACCAAAAATGAATATATTGATCAAAATTTTCCTGAAGTCTAGTGAGGAAAGGTGGATGTGTACATTGGCAAGGGAGAAAAAATAAATCTTGTGATTCTTACTGTAGCTGTACTAGCTGTATAAAACCTCTTATAGACTGCTTAAAGCAAGTACCTGGATTTACAGAAAAAGATACAGACAGTCTGATTTTAGGTAGAGAGACAAGCAGTGATGGCTCTTTCAATGGAAGATGGGTTCTTAAAGACAAAGCCCAATTATTAAGAGGTCTCAAAATTGTAAAACTTATTGCATGCAAATCACATAACCTCAGATGTATGCCATGGGCTTTCTGCCTGAATGCTGCTAAATCTGAAAATGAAAAGAAGGGGAAAATAGAGAGTTACCTCTTGAGATCAGAAGGAACATGAGGTAATAAGAAAGATAAGAGTAGAAAAGTAGTGGAAAGTAGAGGTACATATTTCCTTTTGGGGTTTTACATATTGAGAAAGAAAGAAACTTTCAGAGGGGCTCTGTAGTCCCCTTTTAAAGGGGGCTCTGTTTACGTGTATTGCCTCTGTTTTCATCTTTCAGACCACAGTTGAGGTGAGAAAGTATATAGCTCTAGTGAGATACACACAGTATTCCCCTGTGTGTTTTATCTCCATTTTAGTTTAGTTTTAGTTGGAGAAATATATAGTTTTCAGCTCCACAGCTACAGAGCCTTTACTGTCAGCAAAATCAGTGCATTTTCCTTAGGCAAAGACAAAAGAGACAATAGAAGGGCAGTATATACAGTGTGCATTGTTACAGGCTCAGTGGGGACTTCGTGTATGGGATTGATTATGGGGATAGAGAGTGAGGCAGGGCCATATCCTTCTCTGAGAAACTGGGACTCCAGAAAGCTCTTGCAGACACTGGTGCCTTTTTCATTGCTTTTATTGAGTGCTAGGTCTCTGGATTTATCTTGTTATTATAGGATGCTTGTGTATTTATTTACTTAGAAATAATTTAGTCCAGAATTTGCTGAAGATTCCATGTGTTCACCTGAGATGCAGCAAGATTCAAAATAAAAGTTTACTTTAAAAGTTTAAAAAGTTTACTTGATATTGGTACAATTCTTGACCAGGGTTTTGAAAATTGCTGGTTGTGGCAGTGAAGGAGGAGCAATTCTATTCGTTTCTGCTGGGAGCTTGCAAAGCAGAAGTCTGCTAAATTTCAGTGCCTAAGAATGTCCACATAGTTTGCTAATCCCTGGAAGTGGGGAGCCAGCTTTTAACAACAGCAGGAGGGACTGGACTTTTGGTGTTTGCTAGCTCTGAAACTGGGATTTAGCCAGATTATTCTTCATTTCTCACAAAAAGGGGAGTCATAGTGCTTGCTGGAGCCAAATGACAGTTGTGGGAGCTGGGACTTCCATTTACTACAAACAACAGCAAAGCTAAGAGGAAACCATTGATGCCAGATGTTTGTTTTACATAATCCAGAGGATGCAGATGTCTTTCTTCAGCAACGGATGTTCTATGATATTCTTTAAAGGCTGGTACCTAAGGAACTTTCTCTAGGTTGTGACCTGGACTATGCATTTTTAAGAGGAATGGAGCAAGGATCCCTTTTCTCTTTGCAGGTTTCCTGAGACAGCTTGGGTCCTGGGGTGAAATAATAGCTAGGAATTTGTGCCTGCTTACTCCTATCCCAGAGGAAAGTGAGTGGGAGAATAGTTTAAATGGTGTCTCCCTTTCTGCAACAACCTATACCCAACCTGGAGGAAAGGATAGGATAGGATAAGATAGGATAGGATAGGATAGGATAGGATAGGATAGGATAGGATAGGATAGGATTGTCCAGTTGGAAGGAATCTACACAGTCATCTAGTTCCACTTCCCAATCACTTCAGGGCTGACCAAAAGTTAAAGCATATTATTAAGAACATTGGCCAAATGCTTTTGAAACACTGACAGGCTTGAAACACTGACAGGCTTGAGGCATCAATCACCTCTGTAGGAAGCTTGTTGCAGTGTATGGCCAGTGCGTCTGTAAATAAATGCTTCCTAATATCACATCTGAGGAGTATGGACTGACAGGAGCAAGAACTTGGAAGAATGATGAGGAATTCAGCCTGGTGCTGCAAGTGCAGCATCTCTGAAACCTGCTCTGTTACAGATAGCCACTTAACAAGGGCTTTTTTATACTATTGCCTACTGTGGTGTCCTGAGGTTGGTAAGAAAGAAGATGCTAGATCTTGAAGTCAAACAAAGCACTACCTACTTACAGAAAAAAATATAAGAGGGACAGATATTGGGATTAGTGGGTTTCAAAATAAAACTGACCTTTGTGTTAGTGAAAGAGTTTGTGTAAAGTCAAGGATAGGAGTTAGAAATGAAACAGTGGAATAGAACAAGTCACACATGCCATAACAGATATGAAGAATCCAGAGCCACCTTAAGGTGAAGGCTGATAAGCATTGTGTCCTCAAACTTGATGAAGTGGGGAGAAACATAGCTGCAACCTGAAAAAAAAATAAAGGAATACGATTGCTAAAAAGGGCAAATGCTTATTCTGATGACAACAGGCTACATCTGTTGCAGAATAAAAAGATTTTTACAAGTGCTGTAGGCTACATCCGTAACGGTAAAAAAAACAAGGTCAAGCCTTGAGTAGGAGCTGATGATTGTTCAAATGGTTCAGTTGTTTGCATGGTCAATGCTATTGCTCTAGCAATATCAGCAATCAGATAATCTTTGGATGGGGGTTAGGGGATAGCACAAAATGGGGATCTTTCTGAATATGCAGTCTAGATGCAGGCACCCTGCTTGGTTGGGAAAATGTGGTGTCTTGCAACCATGCCATCAGACTAACATCCAACACAGGCCATAGAATGGGATCCCCTGATACTCCTGAGAACTACACGTTATCCTGCTCATAAATTCATTGGTGCCTGCTGTAAAATTGTTCAGGTTCTCCTCTCTTTCCTGTGATGGATAGGAATTGTTCTGATTTCAGCTACATTATATAGCCAGACACAATATAACACCCATAGATATGCTAAATGGCAGTATTAGACTGAGGAAATGTGATCAAATGCAAGTGGCATACAATAAATATATTCTGCATCCATAGGCAAGCGTAGGAATAAACTCACAAAAAAGGAGACTTGGAGCTATTAGGAGAACTGAGCTAGAGCAAGGATGCAGATCTAGGAGATATTATGGAACCCATTTGAGAATATATTCTCCAGCACTTTCTTGATAAAAGCAATTAGAAAAACATCTTCTCACACTTGTCTTTGCACCTGAGAACTTTGCTGTTGGGCTAGATCTTCTCCTCACTGATGGCTATGTGGCAAAATAAAAAAAGATGCAAAAAATGTCACCAAATGATTGCACTAGGATGAAAGTCTGACTGGATTCAGCTGTGTGCAGAGAGGGTAAGTCAAAAATATTCTTTTCCCCTTTCTCCAGTTTCTTCATCTGAGCTTCACAAGGATGGTATTGGCTTACCCTTCTAGCTCACACTTGTCTTTTCAGTCAGTGTATCCCAGCTGAACAGCATTGTGAAAGACCACTGTCAAGTGCTAAAGATGTGACCAGGTGGTATTTTTATTCTGAGAAAAATAAAGGTACTGATTCTGCTGGTACTTGCTATTCTCTCTGCTGCTGTATTGAATGTCATTGTCTTCCTTCTTTCTCTAAGAAACAGGATTCTTGGGGCATGATCTTCTAGCATTGTGTATGTATGAATGCTTGTGGCCTGATCTTAGGCAACAGTCATAATTAGAAAAACAATTTTGATTAACTGTCACACAGGAATGACACGTGACTTCTTGTGTAGAAAGCTAGGGAACTGCAAATCTCCATGGACTTTGCTGGACTGTGCTCCAGTCCAACCCCAAAATATCCTCAATGTCAAAAAGGAAGGACAACAGTCACCCTGGCTTTCACCCAACATGCAAAGCTAAAGAAAGCATGTATTAGAGGAGGCAGAGGAGGATGCTTCATGGTGAGCTGAAGATGGAAACACATTGAATGTATAGACAGTGAGAATACAGACAGTTTCATTACCTCTGGTGAAGACTGGGCAGAAGAAACTCAGTTCTGCAAGAGTAACAATACACCTGTTGAAACAAGCACAGAGAGCTGGTGAGAAAACTCGTGCTTCCTACATTAGACATCTGTTGACTTTTGAGACACTCCAGCTGCACTCCAAAAAATGTAGAGTGTTCAGGAACTAAAGGGTGGGAAGAAGTTCAGTGATTTATAGGGATGCCTAACTTATCTTTCTAGATTCTGCACATGCTTATCAGAAGCCTGTGAACTCTTGAGACAGTTAGCACATAGTGGGCGTATGGTGAGATACCAAGAAACAGGCATTTGAAGGAGAAAAGAAAAATGTAAATGATATATTGGGCTTTAAGTACAACCAGGCAGAAAAGCCCTGGAACTATGGTGGCTATGTCTACATAGACACACCTTTAAACAACTGAGATTATTCCTTGTGACCAAGAACCATGAATTTGTGCTCAAAACAAAACACATCCAAGAGATACTCTAGTGTCAACAGCATACTTCCCTCCCCCTTGAATGTCTGCAATAGATTTCTACAAGTCTTCTGCTTTTGAAATTTAAGTGAGGTCAAATGTATATCATAAGTCTATAAAAGTAAAAAGTCTTTTTTGGAAAAAAAATAGTTAACAAGATTGGTTCAGGTAATGTGGAGCTGTTTTGGTTTTTTTCCTGTGCCAACCCAGATTGGAGTGGACTAGGAAGGTGTAAGTGAAAAACAGATGTGTCTGTCTGCCTGGCTCTCACAAGAACAAAGCATGGGGATGCCCTTCTTCAGGATTTGTGTCTTGATTAATGCTTAAGTGCACCTGGCACTAGAAGGAGGGAAGGCTTGGACCCTGGTATGAAGGCTGCCTGGTATTCCTGGAGGGCTAGACTTTCAAAAGATTATCCCTAGCACAGTAGAAACAAGGGTCTTTGTCCTTGTAGGCACAAGATGAATTTAGGCACATTTTAGAACTGAAGAGCAAGGTAAAGTGTTGTATGGACACAGCTAATGTGGGATCTTAGAAGGTGGGTTAAGAGAAGCGGAGGAAGCAGGCCAGATCAGATCAGATCCAGAGATCTGATACTCAGAGAAAGAGTTCACACTGGAAAGGATTAAAAAGCTGAGCATTTGGAATAAAGAAATCTAGTCACTTCACCTTTGGGTGTGACATAAACATGTGATCTCACCACACTCCATTAGAAAGAGTATGAATAAGCTGAAATAAATCAAAACAACTATCCTATATAGTTGAAAATGCATTGCTCATGCAGAGAATAGTAATGCTTATGAGAATTTCTAGGGTTGACATAAACATATGCAGTATACTCTATTGTGAATATAGAGCAGATGGGGTTCTGGAACACGAGATAAAATCCCTATGTTACCATACCTTTCCATCCCTCATGAGACAATTCAGGCAGCTGAAACAAATGTGCTAGAAACAGTGAAGTGACTCATACTCCAGCATTAATCGCTTCATAATAAAATACCACAGTATGTTATTTCTTACTATGTGGTGAGTTATGACTTTGGTGTGCAATACACGTTCTTGAGTGCAGAGAAACAAACCACCATACTGTTGGATTTAGGACAGGGATGAAGGCTTAAATGAATATGTAGGTCTTCTACAGATGAGCCAGGAAACATACTCAATGGTCAGGCATGGAAAGCATATGTAGAGCAGTAGACATACTGTAAAGTGCTGGCAGCAGCAAGAGATTACTGTCAAATGACATCCCAAGCAAACACTATGAAGTTCTCTGCTCATACTGCAGAGCAGAAATTGCATTGTTAGGATAAATATCTAAATTTCTAGAAGCTAGATTCTCATTTTAGATGAAATCTTTGTCTTCAAGGGCTATTTTTTCCCAGTAGTTATAATGCAGTACTTTAAACAGCCAGGAGCCAATGACTGCTGGAAAGACCATAAGACAGATGACTACTGACTTTCAGCATAGGGAAAGCTGGGCAGAAATGTTGACTCACACGTGTGTCACTAAATCACTCTGCCAGCTTGAATTGTTCCTCGGGTGATGCAGGCTGAGCACCACACCTGTCTAAGGGCTGTGCCTGCACATATGAAGAAATATGCATCCAATTAGTTCATAAAGAGAAAAAGATTGAGAGGGGAGATTTTTTTCTCAGTATACAGACACATGAAAGAAGGAAGCCCCAGGAAGACAGAAGAACAGCTCTGGCACAGGACTAATTGTTCATAAAGAGGACATGGATACATTCAGGCTGGAAGTTAAAATCAGTTTTTTACCAACAAGGGACTGAAGGGGTAAAAAAGGAGGCCTAGTGTAGTCCAGTAAGAAGCTCAACCAGCTCAGGAAAGGTCTTCATCGTCTAAGACTGCAGGAGATAGACTTGCAACTCCAGGAGTTCCCTTCTCATCCTACATTCCTGTACTTTCAGAAAAGGAAGACCAAGGTCTGCATTCAAATATACTAACTGTAACTGTCTACAGCTGTAGGTATTCCTGCCAAGACTGGCCTGTAATTGGGATATTTATAGTTACAAATGACCACTTGCCCAGCTATCTTCTGGTCTGTGCAACCATGTGGCTTGCACATACAGGAGTGGTTGTGCACTCAAACAGACATGCACAGTGCTGTGCGTATGGAGTCTATGCAAGTTGTCAGCTACTTAAAAATATCTTGGGGTGAATAGATTAAAAAGCTGTGTCTGCTATAGCTGTTTGTGTCATTGTTGAATCTAGCATTTCTAAACATTAGCATGTGACACAGGGACATCAGTGAACTTCTCTGCAAATCCTGACCCCCAACAAGTAAATTTTTTAGTTGTTTTTTTTTTTTTTTTTTTTTAATTTTCATTTTTATTTTAAAATACTGCTTGTGGGGAAGTTCTCTAAATACTGACTGCATGGCTTTCTGAAATAAAACAATTTCTACTATAATGTTATTTTTTTACAACAGGAGAAAAACCTGATGCTATCCTTTGGAGAAATACAGACTTAACATGCTACTTCAGCTAACCCCAGAGTTGTTGGGAGTGAAGACCTCAGAAATCTCATGGGCTCCAGTTCAGCAACAGACTTTAGCACATCCTTAACGTTAAACATGTGGGCTGTGCCTTTGAAGTCAGTAAGTGTACTCACATGCTTTCGTCAGCTGCTGGATTGGGCTTTGGCCACCTGTTTTTTATCTCAGCAGGATAGAGGATCCAGTCATTCCTGATATCCCCTTACTCATGCTGGTGGTTCCTGAGCCGTCAATAGGACCACTGTGCATATCAGTCTTGCTCAATTCAAACCATGTTAAGATCACCAGTAATACTGGAAGTTTGGTACTATTTAGCACTCTGCTTTGGCTTTTTTTCTTTTTCTTTTTTTTTTTTCCTTTTTCTTTTGTCTGATAATTCTATTTGAGCTGGGTTGCTCCAGGAATTCCTTCAGTCTTCTCTCCCAAAAGCTAGACAGACTGGTTAACAAACATTTGTAATTGCAGGCAGCTCAAGACACAAATTAGATTATCCCGTGTAAATTCATTTATTCACTTGATCAAGTCAAGCTTCTACTATTTTGTTTTTCTTATATCTACAGAAACGAACAGGAATCAAACCCCTGAGCTCCTTCAGGCTGCATAGTCACTACTTTTTCTTCTAAAGTGCCAAAATACCCAATTTTTATTTTCTTCCTTAGCCTGCAAGGAAAATAAACTCTAGTAAAAAATCAAGTGCATGTAAGTGCAATCTAATGAAGAAGAATTATTTCGAATATCCAGAGATATGACTGCTAATTTTCTCTTCTGGGGCCCAGACTCTGAAAGTACCTTTCTTTTTGGGGAATGGCTGTATGCCACTGGCTGGTATCACAGGCTGGCTGTGCCCAAGTGCTGCTTATAGTCTGCCAGTTCTAACATTTTCCTGTATTTACAAACAGAATCCTTGACCTACTTTTAGAGACTAAGGTCTGATTATCCTCTCAGTCCGATTTTAAGTACAATATTGTTTTAGAGCATTTGTTGGAGTAACTACTGCTTCAAGGCGACATGTGAAGGAGAGAGAAAAGACAAGACTAACGGAGGCAACAACTGGGATTTCACTAATAGTGTTTTTGGGTCTGGACACAGTTCCTGGTTCTCTGTTGTGCTGCTGCTATCAAGTTCCACACTCTTTTCTACTGAGTGTTCTGGATTTTCACATTGCCTTATAATGCCATTGACAGATGCAATGATACATCCTGAGATTGGCAGAGTGAGGTCTAATTTTAGTACCTAGAAAACATCAGTGAAAAAGGAGTGAATTTTCACAGAACAGATTCAGGATATTGCCATTTCTTCTATGTTTGTGAGAGGAAATGACTATTTTGCTCTGGATCAAATTTGCAGATGCTCCCTGGAACACTGTTCTTGATAAATTTGTAATGACAATGTCTCATTTTCCAATCCTGCATTTTCTTGGAAGAAGTAATGCCATTCTGGGCCATGGAAAGTAATCTGCCTGGGTGGGAAAAGTGAAAATTATACTAAGAGAAAAGAGAATAAGGATGCTTACAGAGAGAATCCTCTTATGAAGAAGGAGTGACCTGTGGATTTTGTCATTTCAAAGTTCTGCTGTATGAGATTTTGCTGTTTCTTGTAGCTGAAATGTTAGCCATCAGGCACCATCTTCTCATAAACAAATCATAACGTAAAGATTAGACCTTAGACTATTTTTTGGATTGCTGGGTTGAGGAAAACAGCCATAATGGGAAAACAGTAGCAGATAAAAAAGAAACCAACCAACCAATCAAACAACAGCAAAAAAACCCCGAACAAAACAGAACCCCCAAAACAGACTCTTGGAGCTTATCTGGCTTTTCTTCAATTTTACATTTTAAAGCTCTTGTGAGGGAAAGTACCTTTGGAGAAGCTCAGAAGTCAATAGGTCCTGAATTTTATGAATTAACTTTGAGTATATATCTTTAGTTAGTTTTAGAATATAAATGCCAGCATGTCGCATTGATTTAAACAACACACCCACAGTCCACTGTGCTGATTGTGTAAGCAGACTTCTTCATCATATCTCAAAACTACCTTTAAAACTAGCAACCATTTCATCTCTTCACTCCTCTGTTGATTGCAGTCCTGCTGATTTACATCACCAACACATGAAATACTCTCATCTCATGACAGTCATTTTAATTGAGAAAACAGAACCACAGGGATGATATTGGCTCAGGAAAATGGAGACAGACAAGAATGAACTTTCCATTATTCTGGATGCTGGTTATAAATGTTTTTCCTCTTCTGAACTTTGACTTGTCATGGTTGGAAAATCATTACAGCAAGTAGCTGCAGATGCTATTCAGTCCATATTACAAGACTGTTGGGCTCCTCCTCTATTTCCTTCGTTAGAATTTCAGCCAATCTGTGCAATCTTTTCTACTCAGTCTCATGACTTTTGTCTGCAAAAGATGCACTCCCATGTCCATCCACTACAGCTTCCCTACAGGGTAAAGGTGATGTGCCAAACCAAACCAAAGCGCTAGATCCCTTCCAATTCTCCTGCTACTTTATAGAAAGTATATTTGCTTTCAAATTAGCTTATTATTTCTGAAAAGTGCTAGAGTGACAGTCCTTCTGATTGAAGTCTTCAGCCACATAATAGAAAGAGCACTATTAGCAGTAACACAGCTACACCACAACTTCCCTCCTTTCTGATACCTGTGTGCAATCAGCTTATAGGGATGAGAGGCTTCTAGGGATTAGAGGCAGTTTCCATGCCCATATAGTTTTCACCTTCTCTGTTAGGACATACAAGAAGGGCGCTAGTTTTGGACTTTCCAGCCCTCTCTTTGAGCCTGACCCATGAAGTCTCCTGACAGGCTTATTGAATGAGCCTGACAATGAACAACATGGAGAGACTTAGGGCAGAACTGCAGTACGTTTGATTCAGCAAGAATTTGTAGAGGTCAAAGGAAACTGCAGGCATGTTGGAAGGTACAACAATCTGGTGCATTTTATTTTACACATATTATATCTTTCATTTGACCAGGTCTATCAACACATCTGTAGTTGCTTGGCAGGGCTGGAATTGGTCTATGAAACCTGGACTTTTGCTTTGACACTTCTTTTTCTTAGCTCCTCCAAAACATTTCTCTTTCAGTCTCCTTGGATCATATGGGCAAGGCAGAAAGCAAAGACAGTGACAAGAGAGAAAGATACGATTCTTTGATCAGAGTTCTCCTTCTAGCCACATAACTTCTAGTGGAGAGAGAGGAAGGGAGAGACTGACAAAGGACTGCAGAACCTGTAAGTTTGTCAGATAACAGAAGCTACACAATGGAAGGAAGCTATATCCCTTTCTGATATCAGATGGAAACCTGTGAAAAAGGGTGTCTGCTTGGTCATAACGCATATATCCAGTTTCCCTCTAGGAAACTGGCAGTAGTTGGGAAGAGTGAGACAGATGCATGACCCAAAGGACACAAAATACTATGTGATGACACTACTTGAATATTTTCTAGTCTCCTTCTGCAGTGGAGAGTAAGAGATTAATTAACAGGCTGCTCTTGCAAAACATGATAAATCAGAAGGAACACTTGGAAAACCCCAGAGGTTACACAGACCATGTTAAAAAAAGAGGGGTAGTAAGGGAGCCACTCATACACAAGAGCAACAACTCAAGACACTCAAAGAGATGGTAGCTAAAATACAAATTTATTCGCTTTATGAATCAGGACATCACCTGAACTGGGTCTTCAGCCAAAACTGACGATATTTCACATCAGACCAAAGCTGACACTTTTTTACTATTATTGATGTTGAACCTTTTTCCCCATGTTCTCTTGTATTTATAGATACTGATAAAGTTAAAACTGATAGCATGGCAATCCTTGGAAATAGCTGGAAATGGATTAAAAATAGGTATTTTTTTTCTGTTAAGCTCACATGATTTTGTTTTAGGTTGTTTATTTTGTGAAGGTTATTTCAGTTACTATAGTTTATCAGGATTACTTCCCTGGTAATCTGAGGCCAAAAATTTGAAATTTAGAAGTGTCAGCTGAAAATCAGAAAAAAGTTTGTATCAAAGAAGTATTGGATTTTAGTATTTTATATATATTTTTAATAACAATTAATCTTAATTTCCAAATTTTCCAGGTAAAGTTTAAATTGAAACCCCCCTAAACCTGAAATTCCTTTTTCTAAAACCAGCTTCACTGTCAACTTATTTTAATTTTCATTGTCACAATTCTTTCCATAGTTCAGCTGCAGTGATTCTTTACTGTTCACCATTATGTCTTTCTATATCAGCAATGCTTTTCTATCACAAGCCTTCCCTAGAACTAGTAGTAAAAGTTAACGAAATACTCTTCTTTGTCATATCTTATGCAAAGTCTATCCCTACATCTCTAGAATTTCTGATTACTTTCTCTCTTTTATAAATAGATCAAAACACTCATGCCAAGTCTGCACAATGCATTTCAAAAGGGTCAGTCAATACCTATTAGAATAAACGGAAGTGAAATTGTATTAATACTCCTAAAAGGAAAAGATGTCTAATGAGCATTATATTTTTATTTGGGGAATAGAAACTGTGAAGACTGAAAAAATGAGTGAAGTTAAAGCCAAAATATACCCAGAAACAGAATCCTGAAGAATCTGAAGTATCTGTTTGGAAGATTACATGCAATCTTGTGTTAGGACTAGTCGGCCCAAGTTGCCCTGCTGCTTCCTGAGAATTATTGGCTGCAAGTCTCTAGTGTCTCACAATGGCATGATTGCCACTTCTCTGTTTAGTTAATTGAAGATCTGAGTAACTCATGGTAAAGAGAGGCAAAACCAAAGAGCAATAGTCTTGTGGTTGTTTTTTGGTGCAAACTTGAAGGGCCATACCCTTCGAATGCGTTAACACCTTGTCCCCAGAGTAAAGAAGGAAAAAATAAAGATCTGAACAGTATTGTTCCAGTTGAGTAAAATTAGAAGCCGTTTTTAACAGCTCTCAGACTGCAGTGCTATTGTTAGAACTTGTTCACTCGCTGAAGTGTGCTGCATAATGCTACAGTATATGCTCCCTCCTTAGTGTAAGAGCTCTTTTCTGATAGCTTTCTGAAGCCAAGAATGTGCCATATAAATGAAGCAGCTATTAAAATGTGCATGAAAAAACAATTTGCTTTGTGCCTAGTTATACCTTCAAGGGTGATGGTTATCAATGTATTTAATCTGAGTCTCTGCATCTAATCAAGCACTAGAACACAAAATAGTTGTACGCATAATAAAACTGTGGCAGTAGGAAAGCCAGTGGAGACAACTCAGTGAGTTGCTGAAAAGTGCGTGGGGATTGGAAGAGGGGAGAAGAGGAGGGAGAAGGAGAAGTAGACAAAAAACCGCAGAGGTTTATCCTGCTATTCATTCAGTGTGCCTTTTGCACAGTTTATGTTGGCCAGTTGGGTGATCATCCCAAACTCTTTACAAGGACTTTTGTACAAAATTTCCATGAACTGTAACACAGACACTGTATTGACAGCAAACATCCAGGACCCTGAAATAAGAACCCAACAAAGACCCTACCTCCTGTAAGTGATTGGTGGAACGGAGATATTTCTTCCACCAATTTTTCTTAACCTATCATTCATATGTCTTAATAGACTATTCATGGTAGAACGAGTCTGTAAGCAGAATTTTCATCCCATTATGATTTCTCTTAGGGACCTCGGTTCAACAACTACTGCATATTTATGCCATTAACCATATTGATTTTTTATCAATAGCAGTACTGCATATGCTATTGTTTCCCTCTTCATTGCAAGAGGTTAGACCATACCACGTGTTAGTAAGCTACAAAGTGTAAATGAAAAAGGAAAGTAAAAGAGATCATGCACTCTTAGAAAAAAATTCTAGGCATGGAAAAAATGTACATCCTCACAGGAATTTATTCTCATTTCAGCATGAGTGGGATTTTTGTGTCAGTAATTCTATATTGCTCCATGAACTGAGGGAAAACTGTGGATTTAAATAGGCCCCTAGGAACTTGAGACAAGAAAGAGCAAATATTTGGTAGGCTTCTAAGGAGATAAATTTCACAGTGACATCTGAAAGTAGAAGGAAAATAACCAAACAACACCATCTCTTCCTTTCTCTGATCCTTTCCCTTTCTTTGAACATTTCAAGTGACAGTCTGTGGAAGTATGAGGAACTAGCAGGTACACAGACTGCCTGAAAATTCCACAGAGAGACAAAACTGCAGACTTCAAAGACGTACTTGGACTTACTAACATGCCTAAATAGACTTAAATGCCCATTCTATCATCTGGTTTCAAGACCACAATCAGTATTGCAGAAAACCCATTACTCATATTCTCTGTCCAAAAGTGGGATACATGTGTGCACCAACAAAATTATATCCCTCTGCAACATAGCCTGAATTTTACCTTCCCTTTAGGGATTGCACAGGGATTGAGGATCTGGAAGCTCTAGTAAATGGCTTGAATCACTATTTGCTTTTTGAAATCCAGGCTGAAGGGGGATTCATACTGAAATGAATGATGAAATCCATACTGAAGGGGCTACTATGTCATTGTGTTGCCTCAGAAGTCAAGCCAAACCTTGATAATCTGGGCTGTTGAAAAATCAGTGGAAGAGATGCAGGTAGGCAGTCATTCCCACATAGCTCATTGATTCACAAAGTTCTTACTGAAGGACCCAGATCAAATCATATGTATTTCTTATATCAATAATATATCTCCTTCTGTCCTCTAAGACCCTTTAGTTTGAACTTTGAACTTTCACTATATCAGATTCTTTTTTCAAGTGATAATTAAAACAGTAAGTACCTGTGTCTGGATTTAACTTTGGTAGAATCATTTTCAAAGAGATACAAATTACATTCCCCTTTTCTAAAAATAGCATTGGTGGAGGGAGAGCTGGTATAGTCTCTGTCTAGTATTATAAGGTCTATACAACAAGCTTTGATTTCCTTTACATAGAAGAATAACCTGGTAAAATTCAAGGGAAATGTAGATGCTGACTGGAGAAATTTCTAAGGCATTTGCCTCTCACTCACTGAAATGTGTTAGTCCTTGGATGTAGTTCCTTCTTTGAATGTGGTAATACTTAGAGCCTTGTGTTGCCTTTGATCACATACTTTAATCATAGAAATTAGAGATGGAACAGGCATATTCATTCATCTAGTCCATTTCCTGCCGCTGCAGGATTGGTCTGCAGTTTATTTTTGAGGGCTTTCTAGTGCTCACATTTCTCCTTGAGATCAATGGGTGTTCCTCACCCAGATCAAGGGCAGTGAATGGCTCATAACTTGTGAAACTCATGCTGAATTGTATTTTGTACGATGTTGGGTGGTATAAGTGCTACAAATAAGAGAATATTCTTCTCATGCAGCTCAGAGCAAAGCATATACTAGATGTCTAGGCATGGTTCACTTGTGCAGGTATTAGCTGAGTAGAAAGAAAAGGATATTATGGTTATTTTTCTATGCATTCAGCTTTCTAAACACAAGTGGCTTTCTATGTGTATCATCTGTCTTCTCTATGCAATGTTTCCAGTCAGCTCTTCATTCTTCCTCAACGCTTTTCTCTACACACAGCCAGTCAGGTTTTTGCTCACTGATCTTTTTTTTAAGTAAAACCACAAGATTAGTGTTTTAGTAAGTGAAAAAAGTATTGATTTTTAAGCAGACTGGTTGCATTGTATTCCTGACATGGTAGCATTTAATAAAGGACAATCATAACGTTTTTAATCTCTTATAGTGAATTTTTAACTGTTGGTCTTTGAAGAAATTCCTTATATTTTGCCTACCATCAGCATTAGGGAAATTGAGGAAGAAGTTTTGCCTGTAGGTTTCTGGTAAAACAATATTGTTTAAGGCAACTATCATGCAGTAGGGGCTGTTTACACTGTTTTTTATTACTGAATTTGTTATAATCCCTGAATCTTTCCTCCACCCAACATTTCCCTCGTTAATTGTTGTTTCACCTTAGAAGGTTCTGACGATTTGCAATATTCCCCTGGCTTCCATGATACAGTCTATCTGGCATTTCCTTTTTAGTACAGTACTCTTCAAAGTAATTAAAATATAAGCCACAACATGAAAAAGCCTGAATTCAGCTGTCAGGCATGTCTGCATATCATGGCACTGGTCCGACCATAAGCTTCTTAAACGACGCCCTGCCACAGAGCTCCACAAAATGGAAAATTGCCAAGCAGTTTTTAATTCATATAATTCAAAGCCAGTGGCATGAATGACTAACTGCAAAATGCAGAAAACTGCCAAAAGAAGTCCAAATAATTGCTGAAGTACAAAATCAAATGTAACTTTTCAGCTTCCTCTGTGGTTTGTAGTTAGTGTTCATTATCGTGTAACAAAACACAGCATCTCTGGTACCTGCTGCTTATGTCATACAAATTGAGCCCTTGACCCCAACCAGAGCAACAGCAACACTGCATTTTCTCTACCAGTAGAAGAAAAAGGCATAGCATGTAGTAGCAAACATGGAACTGCCCTTGCCCTAAATATATTTTAAGTGGGCATCTAATGAGCAGGACCAAAGGAATTCCATGGAGGAGGAAGTCTTAAAATAGTATGGTTGTGAGCTGAGCTGTATGAAGTATTTGGCTGGCTCTCAACCCACAGAAGGCAAAGTGTCACACAACAGCCTAGTGTTGCTGGGTGCAGGTCATTGTTAGTCCCAGCAGGAAAGGGATTAACCAGACAATTGCCTTTCTGCAGAGCAGAAACAAACTTCCCCATTAATTGCTACTAGCCTCTTCCTGCTCCAGTAGGTTACTCTGTCTTCTTTCACTGCAAAGCCTTTGCCATTAGAGCAGACAGTACCTATGGGCACAGGAGGTACTTCCCAGTTAACTCTATATTTGCTCTTCAACATTGCAACCTAATGCAACAACACTTCCCTTTTACAGATCACAAAAGTATCTAAAGATTTACCCAAGAAAATCAGTTATTACCGTTATGCACAACACATCACTATTATTGCAGCAAACTAATATAAACTTATGTTCAGCTCCAGTGTAAGGGAAGGCTTGTGTTTTATCATGATTTTTTCAAGAATAAAATTTAAAAATAGCATGAATTTAGTTTATTTTTTTCCACCATAGCTTGAGTTGCATTTGCAGGAATTTCCATCCTGGAGTAGACCAGTAAACTAATTGAAGTGTATTATTCTCCTTCCCTCCAGCTATAGTCCAGGCTAGATGACTCTCAGGAAAGTGAGGCTGCATGCCTGCAGAAATGTATATTTTTCTACTTCTTAGCCCATTGACTACTTACAGACAGAAGCTCGTGTTTTACCTATGTGCGAAGGCACAAGAATCTTCTTGTTTAGGTTAATACTACTTTATTACTGCTGAAGACCTGGCATCTGGCACAGGGCCCAGAAAACTAATATTGCACTTTTATTTCCATCTGAGATTGGGAGAGGGGAATAGTCCTTAGTTTCATTTCTTGATTTTTTTCTGTATTCACTTAGGTCATCTGTAGAGGTCTGAAATGTGTCTTATTGTTGGTGTCTTTTCTCCTGCTATCACTTCTAGCAAAACTTCTAGTTACTCATAGTGATGCATGGAGTATTTAAATATTTAACTTTTATGTCTACTCTCCTGCCTCCTTCATATATGCTTACAGCTTTTTTGCAAATATTGAGATGTCTTCCTCTGTAAATGTGTAAAAATATTCCATTTCTCCATCATCCTGCTATTAAAATTTGCTCCTTTGTAGATCCAGTGTTTTCCCGCTTTTTCCAGTCCTGCATTTTCTGGATTCTCACTGTCAATCTGAGCAGGTTTTTGCTGACTGCCATTCTCCTTTCTTGAATGCTACAGTTCTGAACCCCTCCTGTCATTCCTGAAGGGACTCTCAAAATCTTTTTCACCCTTTAGTCTTCTTCAGTAACGCTTTTGTTGTTTTACTAATATTTATGCCCCTTCCTTAGTCTGAGTCCGACTTCACTCCTTACTTTCCTGCTGTTCTGTATGTCATCTGTGCTCATTCACAGCCTGAGGGAATGGGTCTTTTCTTATTTGCAGGGGTTTAAATGATGTGGTTACAATTACACGTTTGGGGAAATTCTCCTGGTTTGATGTATCAAGCACCTTTCCTCCCCTCTCTCAGAAACACATGACCCACCCAGGCTCCCACTGTGCAGTTCCCTTCCTTCTGAGCTCACTACTGGGAGGGGCAACAAGAAACAGGAGAAACCAAAAGCCCATACAGATCTCCTTGCTGAAGCTCATTGCACACCACACTCAGGCACTATAAAGTATGAACTTTTTACCTGAAATGCTATTAATAGGTTCAGTAAAGAGCACAAACCCTTGATTGTCTCCTGAAAGTGTTTCTGTGTGTTGCCTGAAATGTGTACACTGAACCCAGTTCTTCAGAGGATGAAAAATATCCCATTTGGGCACATGTTCAGCTATACAGTGCTGCAAACATCATTATAGATTATTATATATTTCTTGTTACACTATTACTATTACATTGCAGCTCTCACTGATAGAAGTGTATACCCTGTTTTTAAACCAGTTAGAAAATAAATGCTAATCACAGTTTAAAAAATGGAATTAATGACTGAAAATAGGAATGGCTACATGTCTAATAAAGCTTTGACTCTGCTGTGATGTTTTTTCTCTGAAACTGAAGCCTGCAGAAATTACTAGTCTTTTTCTTATCCTACAGAAACATCTAGCAATTTTAGCTTGTTAATTACTTGTTACCATATGATCATCAGAATGCTCTTTTTTCTGAGCACAAAATTGATTTTCTGCATTTATGCTAGCATGAAGCATGATTTCCTATGCAGAGGGTGACTAAATAAACTTCAGAAATAATTAATGAGTTCAGTTTCCATATCGTAACAGCTTTGTCAGTTTATGGAATATTATTAGTGGTGCACAAAACCATGCACAATTAGGAATCTTCTTTTCTTAGTATTATAGCTGCTTTACAGGACCACATATAAAATAATCTAAGAGCCCATATAATTTATTATGGTAGTGTTGAAGTCTACATAGATATATGTGCATATGTGTACATACGTACATACATATATATACATATGTTTACATATATATATTGTTGTTGCTGCTGGAGCAGTAGAAACATAAAATAACATGCACTCTTGAAATACGCCTTAGAAAATGGGTTTGGGTAAGCCATAGGGAACACACCTTGTGTAGCTGAAAAAGAGCATAATAAAGAGTACTTGGCAAAAGTGAATGCTCTTTTCCTTTTCCCCAGAGCACTGGCTGTCATCAATGGGACTGTGGGAGAGAGAAAGACTATGTTTAAGTGGCTGATCAGTGGGCAAAATTAGTCTTCAGAAACACATGCAACCGCAGAGAAGCCAGTATATCCTCAGCACTTTGTCCTGCTTATTCCAGATGCTATAAAATGAGAGAGGTTTATTGTTTGTGTTTTTCTTTTCCTTTCTTGGATCTCAAGAAATCCCTGTGGTGAGGTCTCTGTAACCTTCAACTTGACCATGGTCATCAAATGAATGTTTTTCGCTGAAGGGAAGTCTGCAGCAGAAACCAACTGCCTGGCCCTTCTTCCTGAGTTCTCACAAGAGGGAACTGATTTGTGTGTAAGTAAATGAAAAGATAGTGCAAGTTATAAGTGGACTTCTTTTAAAGCATTTGATACACTGGGTCACAAGCCTTTTCTGTAAGTATTAATTCATATTAGCTCATATAAGAAAATTATCATATGGATAACAAATGAGTGGAAATCAAAATGTGGCAGAATTTCTAATTCTGGTACAAAACAGTTTGAAGTCTGGTTTTGATTTTCAGCTTTATTAATAAATCATTAGAGAAGCTGAAGAGAAACACATTAAAATGAAAGTGTTAGAGAGAACTGTGTTCATTCTATCAAGGTGAGAGATAGAAATAGCCAGCCATAAATAAGCAGTGTTAAAATCCTCCCTTGGAAGAGAATTGATTATTGGGCTGTTAAAATGGAAAGCTAAAATGAAGTCAGGAAGCTGAAGGTTTTTTTCTTTTTCCTTTTTTTTTTTTTTTTTTTTTTTTAATAATTATTAGTAT